>CAMZMU010000077.1:27271217-27497847 GCA_947311845.1 Poa pratensis
AGGGCTGAAATACGCTCACCCGAAGTCAATCAAGGCCCAAGTGCTCCCAGAATTCACCACCGAGTGGATAGAAGCCAGCTGCCAGATGTCCCTGATCTGTCCAAACGCATGGACAATGTACTTCGACGGCTCCAAAAAGTCCAGATCACCGGGGGCAGGAGTCATCCTCATCTCCCTAAAGGCGACAAGCTGAAGTACGTGCTACAGATGGACTTCCCAACACCCTCCAACAACGAGGCTGAGTACGAAGCCTAATCCATGGCATGCGAATGGCCAAGAACTGCGGCGCAATCACCTCACTTATGATCTACGGCGACTCCTACCTCGTCGTGCAGCAAACCATGAAAGCCTATGACACCATCGCGACAACATGATTGCCTACAGAGACCTGTACAACCAGCTGGAGGGCACCTTCGACGGCTGCGAGTTGCGACACATCGGCCGTGAAAGCAATGAGGAAGCCGACGCCCTCGCCAACCTGGGCTCAGACAAGGCGCAGGTGCCACCCGGCGTCTTCCTTGAGCGCATCACACAGCGATCCGTCAAGCTTCGACCCGCGCCCGATCCTCCACACCATCAACGCACACGCTGACCAGCCAAGCAACGAGAAGGAGCCAATGGAGGTTCTGCTCATCGAGCCCACATGGACGAGCCCATATCTGGCGTACATGCTGCACCAGAGACTGCCAGTCAACTCAGTCGAAGCCAAGCGCATTATTCGCCGTTCGAAAGGCTTCACCATCATCAAGGGGGAACTATACAAGCGAAGCATCTCAGGAGTCCTGCAAAGGTGCGTTGATCCAGTCGACGGTCAAGCCATCCTGCTCGAAATCCATACAGGCACCTGCGGGCACCACGCTAGCAGTCGTGCCTTGGTAGCCAAAGCCCTGCGAGCGGGGGTTCTACTGGCCCACCGCAATGCAAGATGCCGAAGAAATCGTGAAGAAATGCCTCGGTTGCCAGGAGTTCGCCAGCAAGCCACGCACGCCAGCATCGGCACTGAAGACCATACCACTCGCCTGGCCATTCGCTCAGTGGGGACTCGATATGGTGGGTCCACTCAAGAAATCTTCACCAGGGGGGCACACTCACCTCCTGGTAGCAAGTCGACAAGTTCACCAAATGGATCGAAGCCGTGCCCATCACAAGTTCGACTGCATCCTCAGCAGTTAACTTCATCAGGTCCATCATCTTCAGGTTTGGGGTGCCGAACAGCATCATCACGATAACGGCACGAACTTCACAGCCGAAGAATTCAAGGACTTCTGCTCCGAACAAGGCATCAAGCTCAACTACGCATCAGTCTCGCACCCGCAATCCAATGGGCAAGTCGAAAAGGCCAACGGCCTAGTCTGTAAAGGCATCAAGAAGCGCCTGCGAGTACCATTGAGGCGCGCTGCAGGCGCCTGGGTCGAAGAGCTGCCTTCTGTGCTCTGGAGTCTACGCACAACACCGAACAGATCAACCCAGTACATACGCCATTCTTCATGGTTTATGGCGCAGAGGAGGTCATGCCCAGCGACATCAAGTTCGATGCGCCTCGAGTGGTGGCCTACGACGAGTCTGACGCAGAAGAAGCACTCGAGGACGACATGGACACCCTGGACGAAGCACGCTACATCGCCCTCACTCGCTCAGCTGTGTACCAGCAGGACCTGCGCAACTACCACGGACGGCGACTGCGGCCAAGAGCTTTCGTTCCAGGCGACCTGGTCCTTCGCCTCAAACAGAAGAAGGTGCACAAGCTCGCTTCCCCATGGGAGGGCCCATACATTGTGACAGAAGCAATCGGCGGAGGCTTACCGCCTGAAGGACTCGAAGACAGGAACAGTCTGCCACAACCCGTGGAATGTCGCGCAGCTGCGACGCTTCTATGCCTAGTCGACTCCCCTGTTGTAACAAAGCATACATGTCAAGGCGGCAGGTTTCAGACGCACTCTTTCCCTTACCAGGGTACCTGAGGGGACTGGAAGGGTTTTAATGAGGCGGCCTGCTCGCAAAAATCAATGAAGCGATTTATGGAACAAGCTCTCCACTTTACTTTTTCAGTCAAAAAGCAACATAAACCTAGGCCGCACCCGACGCACTCGGGGGCTGCGCCATACAGGTTCGACTCGAAAAATCCTCGGCCGCCACCGAAGCACTCGGGGGTGCGCCACACAGGTCTAAGTCCAACCTAGGCCGCACCCGACGCACTCGGGGGCTGCGCCATACAGGTTCAACTCGAAAAATCCTCGGCCACCACCCGAAGCACTCGCGCCACACACTCTAAGTCCAACCTAGGCCGCACCCGACGCACTCGGGGGCTGCGCCATACAGGTTCAACTCGAAAAATCCTCGGCCGCCACCCGAAGCACTTGGGGGCTTCGCGCCACACAGGTCTAAGTCCAACCTAGGCCGCACCCGACGCACTCGGGGGCTGCGCCATACAGGTTCAACGAAAAATCCTCGGCCGCCACCCGAAGCACTCGGGGGCTGCGCCATACAGGTCTAAGTCCAACCTAGGCCGCACCCGACACTCGGGGGCTGCGCCATACAGGTTCAACTCGAAAAAAACCTAGGCCGCACCCGACACTCGGGGGCTGCGCCATACAGGTCAAGTCGAAACCTGGCGCACCCGAAGCACTCGGGGGCTGCGCCACACAGGTCTAAGTCCAACCTAGGCCGCACCCGACGCACTCGGGGGCTGCGCCATACAGGTTCAACTCGAAAAATCCTCGCCGCCACCGAAGCACTCGGGGGAGCGCCATACAGGTCTAAGTCCAACCTAGGCCGCACCCGACGCACTCGGGGGCTGCGCCATACAGGTTCAACTCGAAAAAACCTAGGCCGCACCCGACACTCGGGGGCTGCGCCATACAGGTCCAAGTCGAAACCTTGGTCGTCACCCGAAGTGCTCGGGGGCTGCGCCATACAGGTCCAAGTCCAGCCTAGGCCGCACCACGCACTCGGGGGCTGCGCCATACAGGTCTAACTCAGAAAATCCTCGGCCGTACTCGAAACACTCGGGGCCGCGCCGCACACGTCTAAACCCACAAAACCCTAGGCCGCACCCGATCCGCTCGGGGGCTGCGCCATACAGGTTCACAGACGTCTACAAGATACAATTTACTAACTCGGGGGCTACCCCCACCTCGACATACATACACTCATACTTCCACTTGGAAAAATTTCTCTTACAAGCTAACGCTATGCAACAGCACTCTGCTGCTCTTATTCTACAGGCTCGCCCTTTGGCGCATCAAGTGGCCCTACAAGGTGCTCGCTGAATTTCTGAACCTGCTGAATCATCTGCGCGCAGCCGCAAGAGTATCGGCATAGTCACCCTCTCCAGGCAAGCCGTCAAGCACCTTGTGCAATGGAAGATTAGGCCGGTGCATTCGAACATACGCCAACGCCACGTTCGCCCCGGCAACAAGTTGAGCGTGCACGACTTCCTTCAACGCACCGCCTTCACGGAACCTCTCCAGAAGCGCAGTTAGTCCATTCGGCTGCTCGTTGTGAGGAAAGTACACCTTGTTGATCTGCCAGAGGGTTTTTCTGCAACCTTCTAATAGTACAGCAGCCCGCCAGGTACGATCCAGCATTCGTGCCAGGATACTTCCTCTGGACTTGTTTGACCAAAACTGGCGCGCTTCGGGTGAGTCGCCGGCGGCCTCTTTCTACTACCCGCTCGTCCACTCGAAGCTGCTCCGCCGTCAAATCAGAATTGACATCTGCATCAAGGCCAAGCATTGAGCATAACAAGTAGACACAGAAGCCGAAGGAAAAACGCTAAAAGTCCAACCTTGCAGCTGTCGACCATCAAGTCCATCTCTCCAAGCAGAAACTCTTCACGCTGGGAGAACGGCGCGACGGGCCGCGACCTGTCGCTCGCTCCAGCTCCAACTCAGCATTCTTCAACTTCGACTCGAGCTCAACCACCTTGTTCCTCATGAAGGTGAGCACTCTCTGGTCGTTTACGCTTCGCACAGGAGCTGGAGGAGCTTGACGGCGGCGACGAGTAGGCGCAGCCGAAGTGGTATCTTCCTCATCACCCGCGCCAGTCGTCCAGCAACGTCAGGAGCTTCGCCCATATCAGACTGCCAAGAATCGACAGCGTCAGCCAGGAAAAGAATAAACATACTCATTCAAGCCAGATATAAAAAAAAACGGCGACTGCACCCCCGGGGGAGTGAATTCACATTTCATCATCAACATGTTCACTCGCACAATATATAAGCATTACAGACTCAAGCCCAACAGCAGAAGCGCAGTTCTAAAAGGAAAAAGTCTACACTACAGACTCAGACTGGGAACGGCTCTTCCTAGCAGCCAACTCTGCAGCTTTGGCAATTCTCCTCTCGAAGGTGGCGACCAACTTCGCAGCTAGCTGGCTCGCCTGCACCTTCACACCGCTAAGGGACGCGGTTCTGCCATCAGGCTTCCGAGGGAAGTCGCTGACAACCTTCTCAAAATCACCTACGACTTGGTGACCAAGAAGCAGCTGGAAAGTGAGCTCTGAGCCGCGTACCGTCTGCGCGCGCGTGAAGTCCGCCAGGACATTCGAATTGCCTTCGAATGGAGCCGCGAGTGCGTCAACAGCAGTGGTGGTGGCTGGTTTGGAAAGATGTTCCGGTGCACAGTCGCTAAGGCCTCCGTCGACTTCTGCAGGGCCGCCGCGACTGCTGCATCGCTGCCGATGCATATGCGCAGACGCGGTCGACGAAGCCAACAGCCTGCGCCAAGCCGACACTCTCGCTAGAAGTCCCTTCTGGAGGAGCACCTCCGCAATTCTCTGCCCAAAGGAAATCCACACCCATAAGGCGCCAGAAGTCGACAAAAGACAAAGTAGGCCTACGCCGAAAAACTTACTTCCAAACAACATCTGCGAGTGCGAGCAAACGGTCGACCTGGGTCTTCTCCAGAGCATCCCGAGCTTGTTCCCGCTCTTGGGCTTCACCCAGTGACTTCTCCAGCTTCGCGACCGCGCCTTCATGCTCTCCTTCTCGCCTACGTCAACGGAGCACAGTTAGCAATAAAGGCAGTCGAAGCACTCCTCGAACACAAGGTTCATACTTACTATTCGCTGCTCCAGAGCAGCGCGGAGCTGATCCCTCTCCTGCTCCATGCGAACGAAGGCGCGGCTCCTCCATCTGCTGGCGATAAAATGGCTGCAGAAAACAAGACATCAATCTGCGCCCGACTATTCCAGTCACGCGCATCTTCGGGGGCTACTCCCATCGGGAGCGCTGTACGCGCACCCGATACAGATCTTGCAGAAGGAATCGAAGAACACTTACATGCTCAAGCAGCCCAGAGTCAACTGGAGTCGCATCAGCAGACCTCTCAGGCATGGTGGAGGTGAAGCCTTCAAGGCCAAAACGTCACCCGCCAGAGCCTCCTCTCCGGGCGTCCTAGCAGTTGCTCGATCAAGGGAGCAGAAGTGTGCTCCATCTCACGAGGGGAAGAAACAGCAGCGCCGGTACGGTCGCTGTCACAAGAACTCTCAATTCAAGGACCCGCAAGTGAAAAAGCACACTCGACAAAACAAAGCAAAGGTTACGCGACTAACCTGACTACATCATCATCTTCACTCCCCAAGGACGGAGGCCATCCTCGCGAACTCGATCGGCGGTGCAGAGCCGAGGGAGGCACGACCAACGGTTCCGCCAGGTCACTCGGGTGCTTAGTACCCGAAGAGGACTCGCTCGTCTCTTCCTCGATCACACCCGCCTCCTTCACAGGCGACGAGGCAGAACCAGAGTCGCACCCTTTCGCCTCTGCCGCTTCCGCAGCGGCTCCTCATCTTCATCCTCCTCCAACTCTTCACTCGGAGAGGTGGCGGAGGGAACTTCATCGTCATCAACCTCGTCCTCAGGGAACTCTGCCTCTTCATGAGGGCCATTCTCCATCAACGGAGGAAGACTGACATAGTTCGAGCGGCCCTGTCAGCGAATGAAGCATTCGAGTCAAGCAAAAGATTCGACACAAGAATATACAAGACACAAAGCAAACAAAGCTCACCTCAGGCACAGGGTTATTAGGCCCATACGGCTCGACTGGACACTTGACATTGCACGGGTCAGCGGCTCGGAGGCTAGTGATGCTCCTCACCTTCGACGCGACTTCGTCATCATCGAGCTCATCGCCAGCATCCTCACGCGCCCACATCGGGTGGGTGCGAGCGCAAGCGGCTGCACCCGAAGTGAAGAAGGTGGCATAAGGTGAACCCACCTGTCTCGCGCCCAAGACTCTTCAGCAAGCCACGAAGAAGTGTCAGCAAGGGCTGGTCGCCTCCCTGTCTCCTTCGACAGCGGGTGCGCCCACGCGTTCGACTTCCGCAACTCGCGATCAGCAGCGAAGTTGGGAAGCCCCTCTTGGTCGCACCTGATGTAGAACCACTTCTTCCGCCAGCCCTGGACGGAGTCGGACTTCTTCATCTGAAAGTAGGGTGTCGCCACGCACCTGGATGCCGAAGCCGCCGACTGGATACACCTGCTTGTTCTTCCCCACGTTCCTCTTCACGAGGAATAGCGACTTCCACAGCCAGTTGGTGCGATTCCCAGGAAGCACTCGCAGAGCACGAATAGCTCGCGATACTCAAGACGCTATTGGGAGTCAGATCGTGGATCTGAATCCCATAAGCATACAGAGACCACGGACAAAATCGTGGAGGGGGAACCCGAAACCCCGCGGAAGGAAATCCACGAAGCAAACGCGTTCCCCATCGCGAGGAGCGGGAAATACCTCTTTCCCGGAGCGCGCACCGTCGCCTGGTCTACCGGCGGCAGCAGCCCCTGCGCGCGGAGGGCCTCGAGGTCGGCCTTCTTCACCGACGATTTGACCCAATCGCCGTCGGGCTTCTTCATCACGCTCGCCTCGGCGGCGGCGCCGGTGCCAGCAGCAGCCTTCCCCCTCTTCATCACGGCCTTGCTCATGGAGGGTGGAAGAAAGGAACTAGCAGAGGAGCAACAATGGCGGAGAGAGCAGCGGAGACGACGGAATGGGGATGGAATGAACTGTTCACCGCTGCGGTAAAAAATATATACCGCGCGGTCAGTTAATCCTGGCCATCCCTGCGGAAACCGCTCTCCGCAACATCATCTGGCCGTCCACGTGTCGCGCGGAGATAGCAACCGTCGACGGCCACCCGCCCACTACGCGCGGGAATCAAGGCGCCATCATCACACCGCGAAATTTTCGCGCCCAACGGTCAGACTCCAGCCAATACTGACAGTGGGACAGCACTGTCACGTCCCATCGACACAGAGTGCGTCAAAAACGTCAGCACTGACGTCAACCGCGAAGGCGTAGGAAGTAAGCCAACGAGCTGATGAGAACTCGAACATTTCATTCGAGTGCAAGAAAATTCAGTAAGCTCTCAGAGCTGAATAAGTTCGTACAGTAAGCCAACGAGCTGATTGAGAACTCGAACATTTCATTCGAGTGCAAGAACATCCAGTAAGCTCCAAGTGCTGAACAAACCCTGCAGTAAGCCAAACTGGCCGAATACACAGTAAGTCACACAAAGCCAGTCGCGACTCCAAGTAGAGTCCCTTCTTTACTCCCATCGGGAGCAGGCTTTTCGACTGAAGAAAAATTGAGTTTAACCTCAATTGCGAGCAATTCAGCTTAATCTCGGGGGCTACTCCCATCGGGAGCGCTGTTCGCGCTCCCGAGTGAATCAGAGCAATAGCAGTCGAAAATCACTGGCTAAGGCTGTACTAACGGTACTTTGCCCTGGAAGTGACAGTTCGACTAAGGAATCCTCCGTAAGCCCTGAACGGCCGGAGTCGACCAATTTTACTTGTCCCTTTCAGGAACTCGAAGGCGTGCCCAGGAGGAAGGAGTCCTTTACCCGACTCTACGATTCGACTAAGCACTCGGGGCTCCTGTCGTGGGGTCACTCTTTGACTACCCCACGGTGGGGATACCTGGGTCACGCCAAGCCCGTCAGCCTTATAACGAAGGGCCCAAGGAAGGCCCAAGGAGGACGACGTGCGGCCCAAGATAGTCGACGCTAGGTCATGCGACCCCGCCATGCTTGTAAGCGCCATCGGCACCGTTCACCCGAGACCTAGCCTACCATATAAAGGCTAGGAGGGTCCTTCGTCTAGGGTACGCTCATAACCGCCGCACAAACCCTAGCGAGATTGCCATCTCGCCATTGTAGCCACAGCTCACCATCAATAACCAGACAAGCAGGAAGTAGGGTGTTATCCTCCGGGAGCCTGAACCTGGGTAAAAGCCTCGCTTGTCAGCCGTCGTGATCACCAGCGCTCATCTCTCTCCCCCTCAATCAACCCGGGGTGCACAATCCAGGGATTTGCCGAGTCCACACCTCGTCACTCACCGAAGAGCCCGGCCCAGACGTGTTTCTTCCAGCTGCTGTTCTACATCCAGGCTTGCAAGAGCTTGCGTTGGCGATGGCGAGCTGAGGATGAAAGCTTCGGGCTGCTGCGGGAAGTCAGCCGACATCATGTTGGCCGACCAGGCGTCGGCGTTGGCTCGGGCATCGTCCTGCTCCGGCGGAATCTCCTCCCAGGCAATGGTTGGCGAGGCCAAATGTGACTTGCCATCGAAAATCCAGGCCGGCATGTCAGGCTCGGCGGTGCAGAGAGTGTAGTGGACACCTCCATCATCTGCCATCGGCGACAGGTGCGGCGACGAGATTTGCATCGGGCTTCCGATGCACATGAGTCACGGAGAACCGAGCGGTGGCGACGGAGTGCTGCCGAGAGCCATGCTGCCTGTTGGCGTGCTTGACCTGCTCCTCCTGTCCCGGCTTCGGGCGCGGGCCGGCTGCTGCAGGACTGCAGGCAACAGCATCGGCGCCTGCTGCTGAGGCGAGGCCGTCTCCATGTGGCGGCGGGTAGGTGGCGAGGCAGGTGGCGGACTGCGCATCCTTCCGCCGAGCCAAGGCCAGGCTCCGCGTCCGCAAACCGCCTTCTCTCCGGCGACCTGCTAGGACGTCGATCATGGCGGTCATTGCGCGACACCCGACGCTCCGGCTCCCGGCGAAAGGAGTCGCCGTCAGCACTGTCATCATCATCACGCCTGCCACTGCGCCTGTTATCATCGCGCCGGCTGCCACGATCTCTGCGGCGATCATCACGACGGTCGTCGTGCTCGTCACGGTCATCCTCGTCATTGTGATGGTTGGAGGGGCCCAGGCGATCGCGCGCCGGGCGGCGACACGGCGGAGGCGTGCCGTCCTTGACCCCGAACTCCCAGTCATGGCGGTAGACACGAGGCCATTCCCGGTCACGGCGGCGCCGCGACGAGCTGTCGTCGATCGGAGAGTAGTCTTTGACCTTGTCCAGATGGATCAGAATACGAACTTGGGGCCGTCCCGTCCTTCCTCTGCGGGTGTGCCTTCAGCCACCACCGCACGATCACCCTCGGGCCTGTTGAGGATTGTGTGCGGCTTGACTCGAGGGATCATGTCCGGGTCCGGCGACCAGACCCAGGCGAACAAGGCCGCCGTGTTGTCGCGAAGCAGCAAGCGGCGCTCGATGCGGTTGAGCTCGCATTTGCCGCCCAGCACAGCCTTGATCGTGCTCTCGTTGTCCCATGCACACGGCGGCATGTCCTCGATGGCAACCCTGCAATAGAAACGCCACGTTTGTGGGTTCCCGTGCTCGAGAGGGTTCCAAGCACGCAGCGCCATGCTGCTGCGCCTGAGAGGCACCGTTCCCAGCTGGTAGGCCATGTCGCGCTGCCAGGGGTGCGTGAACCGCACCAGAAAGTCGTCGGGGTAGAACGCCGAGACATGGATGTCTGCCCAGGGGAACCGCAGTGTTTCCTGCAGGGCCTTGGCGATGGACCGGGTGCTGATGTTGAGACGCGGGTCCGAGACAAGGATGGCGAGGTGAGTGCGTCGCATCTCATAGGTTGCCGCCTCCATGGCCGGCGTGATGATGGAGTAGCTGTGCTCCTCCAGGGGCCGGTTGGACGGGTGGCCCGGCGGGGCGTCCATGCTGGGCCGCCTAGCAGGTCGCGCCGCGGCGCGGGGAGGAGGCGGAGGCGGCGGAGCAGCAGCACGGAGCGAGGGCGTGGGTGTCGGAGCAGCAGCATGGGGTGGAGGCATGGGTGGCGAGGCAGCTCTTTGTTTGGGTTTCTGGAGGGGCAGCTGCGAGCAAGGTGCCCCGGCAGCCGGCACTCGAGGCAATGGACTTGTGCGTGACAATGGCGGATGAAGTGCTCTGGAGATAAGCAACAGAAGCACACACCTTTGAAACGTACGGCCGCCATGGATGCAGGGGTCCTTGAATTCGCCTGACGGAGGCCAGAGGCCGGCACTCCGGAAGGGGAAAGATTAACCTTCCTCCACCAGTATTTCGGGCGCACCACTTGCCATTTGGGAGCTCGGCCTTCCACAATCTTCAAATTAATCGCCAGCGGAGATTGGGGAGCAACAATAACTGACCGCAGCCTAGGCGCGTCGGCCTTGATCGACACCGCAGAGGCAAGCAGCTGCTCTTCCAGGTCTGCGAGAGTCCTGGGACGACGCCCGGCCCGAGGGGAGGGGGCGGCGGCAGGATCTTGGAGCTGCAAATCCGGATCTTGCTTGATCCGGCACCGGTCTTGGTCAACGAGCTCGCCAAGAGCTCCACCGTGATGGAGCCGAAGAGCAGCTCGGTCCGAGTCGTAGTAGAGGGCAGCGGCGCGGCCGCCGTCGAGGGGTAACTGGAGGGGGAAGGGGTGGCCGCTCCGGCCTGGAGCAGCCGGAGCGCGAGGGGTGGCTCTCGTCCTCACTCATTTCTCCGCTGGGAGTTGCGATAGCGTGTGAATGTGATTGTTCATATATTAATATCATATGCATGATACCAATCAATCTATGATACTCCCCGTCGTGTGACTAGTCTTAGGCAAACATGATCCTCGCTTGGTAGCTACTGCCGTGCATGCAGAACGAGGGCGAGCGGACATAGAACCGGTGGCCATCGCCGTACCGCCCGTACAATCAACAGTTAAAACTATACCCATCATGACCGATTACGAATCTGCGCGTCCTGTTTCTCCGTATCGCGAAACTGTTTCCGATTGAAGTTACGTGCCAAAATGTCACTCGCTCACTCACGAGAGAAATATGCATGTGTGTTTGCTAGCGACCCTGTCGATTTCAGAAATTTGGAATATGTAAGTTGATTCTTCACCAATGAAAGTAGCTATGCTCGACTACAAATTAATAAAGACTCACACAAACGAGATGCAAGTCGTTGAGATGATGTAAACGGATCGGATTTTGACTCTACCATCTATTATCACGTTTTTTCATCATTCATCGGAACGGGTAATAACGGTTGCGGATTCGAAAGCGGATATATGTGATTGTGAATTCGGAAAGAAAACAGAGCGGATTCGGGGACGATACAAAATTAATCGGATATGTACACACATAAATATACCGCCAAACCATACAACCAAATACAATTGTTCAATAACCTAGTAACCTGATGAGCCAGGTTTCAATTCACGTTTTTGCTCAACCGGACTCTAATGAGCCGCTGATCCAAAGAGGTAAAAACGATGTGATTAACTAAACACGCCCTTGGTCATGTGGAGCTTCGCCGACAACAAGGAAGATGACCTCATTTGGAAGCATTCAATGAATGGGTTTTACTCGACAAATTTTGCCTACAAAGGGCAATGTTTTGTGTTGATCACCTCCGACATGAAAGATAGAGTTTGAAATACTTCGGCACTTTCAATTTTTTTTGTTTAGGTTTCAAAGCAAATAGGCGTTGATGGCCGACCGTTTGGAGAAGAGAAGTTTGCTAAATTGCGGATTGAGCCCCCTTTGCGTGAAAATTATGGAGACGGTTTTGCACCTATTTTGTCACTTGTCACTTCACTTAGGATATGGGGTTTCATCAAGAATTGGATTGGTCTCCATTCTCTTGACCTTTAACAATGTCTGACCCTCGCCATCAAAGTTGGTGACTAAAGATGTCGGACGGAGCCGTCCCGAACTGCAAGGCGCTCGATTCCCTCACTTATTCACGGCATGTAATATTTGAAATGGCCACAATTCTCGAATCTTTTACAACAAGCACGCAAAACCTGTAGTGATTTTTTGCTAAGACTAAAAAGGAGACCCATTTGTGGGCTATTGCGGGTGCTAAGTGATTGGGTGACATTAGATATTATATCAGGAGAGTAGGACATGGTGTTTTGACTCACAAGTATAATGCACCCGTTATGAAAATGCATTTTAAATGTATTTAAGAATGTCAAAAAAAATCAAACAAAAATTCTGATATCTATCCAAACTTCATGCCACACAAAAAGTTTCGCGAAGAAATGACATTTTTTGTGGGCTGTGCGAAAAAGACAAAAATGTGTCTCGCGTGTAGTCCTTTTAGAGCACCAGAACTTTATGTACGAATATAAATGTCCGGATATATATGTACACGAAATGTTTGTTTGGATTTTTGTTGATATTTTAAAAACGGTATTTGGGTAGTGGATGCATCTACACCTATGGCCAAAACAGATTTCCAGGGAGGAGGAGAGTAGCCCATTTTTTCGACGAAAGGAGCCCCGGGCTCCCAATTTCATTACTGAAATTGAGTGGTTCAGTTTGTACAACATACGACCGAGCTTGGGTTACAAAGCCTCAAGATGTCAGGGCCCCAACCGTGGCGTCGACAATACTGGCCATCCTATTGGATCCCCGCTGAAGCACCTTTCACAGATTTTTTTTCTGCAACATCGCCCATTCGTTTAAGAATTGACACAAGTATAAAACAACTTAGTGTCAAAAAAGTATAAAACAACATTACTTTGAAAACATGATCTATTTCTTGTTTTCCATATGGTCCAAAATAAGGTTGTTGTTCCTGTCATCAAATTCTTTCTATCTCTACCCGAGGATGCTGCAAACCATTCTTGATAGATATCATCGAAAGATTCCGGCTTAGCTATAAAATTAAGAGATGCACTTACAACATTCCAGACCTATTTAGCAAGACAGCAAGAGAAGAACAAATGTTCAAGTGATTCTTTAGCTCCATAAGTATTAACGAGGGTCCACTTAAAACCGTCTAGTTTATCCATAACAAGCATTCTGGTAAAAAAAACGACCAGTAATACATTCACACACCTCAAATCTATCTTCTCGAACCCCCATAAGCATGCCTCCTGATGCACCTCTAGAAGGAGCCCAGAGACAAATAAAAGTATTAGAGCATCTCCACCGGCGCGCCCAAAACAGCGTCCGACAACGTTGCCGGACAGACGCTGTTGGGCGCCGCAACCGTTGCCGCGTTTTGGGAGCGTCGCCCCCACCGGTCGCTCCCAATAGACGGCCCCAATAGACGATCCCACAAATCCAAATGGAATTAAAGACAAGTTCGAATAGCGTGGGCCAGCTCGGCCGGTCAAGTTCGCGCGCCCAAAAGAATCACATCCAAAAGCATCGCCAGGTCCGGCGATCATATTACAACACGTCGAATGGAAATCAATCGATCGTCAAGACGGTGTTGTCCTATGTCTCGGCGTCTTGCCAGCCCGGCGTTGGCTCCGCTTCAGAGGACGGCGAGCTCGTCGTTGGCTCCCCGCCGTGTCCATCAGCGTCGCGGTCGTCCCCATCGCGTCGTGGTCGTTCCCGTCGGCTCCAGTGGCAGAAGACCATTCTCACGCAGGATGCGCTGCTGTGAGAGCTGAAACCAAGCCCTCACCTCAGGTGTGTAGCCGGAGAGGTCGGCGGTGAGAATCTTGGAGTCCTCCTTCATCTTCCGAGTGACGGATTGCGACGCCTCCCACATCGCCTAGATTCTTGCCGTGTCGGCTTGCATCAGAGCGGCGTGTGCCTTGTCCTTCTTGACGGCGAGCCTTTCCTTCTCGAGGGAGACCTTCTCCCTCTCGACGGCCATCTTGTTGTCATGCTTGGACATCAAAGACGACCAACTGTCGGCGAAGGTGCTTGCGTTTTGCTTCGACATGGTTGTGATGTCGGCGATGCACTTGTCGATGGATGCTTGCACGGCCGCTGTGCCGCTCTTCTCTGCCTTGGCCTTCTTGTTTCCAACAGGGCGCCCATCGGACACCGGGATGGCCGGGTCGCTCGGCCCCTACGCGCCGTGGAGGCCGTTGAGGTCGATCCGCGTCTTCTCCCACTTCTTGTTGTTCTCTAGCTTCACAAAGCAATGCATGAACTTGAAGTCCCGGTGCTTGTTGTTCTCTCGGAAGAACAACAGAGCGTCGTTCCACACGTCCTTCACGGTCTTGCCGCTCGCCTTCCTCCTTCGGATTTGCTCAAGATAGTCGTGGAACTTGTTGCATTCGGCATGGATGGTCCTCCACCTATGGGACATTGCGTTCCAATTGCGATCCATTGGAACCTTGGCATAGTCGCCGTAGATCATCATCTCGCGGAATTGTTCTTCAACCCGCTTCCAATACCGGCCATAGGTTTGGTTGGAGCCGACGATGGAGTCGTTGGTCACAAGCTTCCATGCGTCGACTAGGCACTCGTCCTCCTTGGTCTTCCACCTCTTGCCTGTAGTCGTCCCGGTCTTCCTCGTCTTGCGGCGTGTGGTCGTCCCGGTCTCGACGTCGTGCAGCTCAGTCGCCACGTCCTCGCCGTCGCCCTCCTCCTCGTAACCGTCTTCCTGGTCACCGTCCTCATCACCGACCTCCTCCTCCTCCCCGACGCCGCCGACCGCTTCCTCCTCGTACCACTCGTCATTTTCCTTCTGGTCACCGGCGTCGGGCATGGTCGTCCCCCTGCAGATCATGCCACGCAACACTTCCGAACCTTCGAGCTATTGGCAAAGAACAAGACGCACGTCGGTTTCATGTCGTGAACTCGACGAGCATGAGGCAAAGGACGTAGATTTCATACCATTTCGTCGTCCACGCGGACGGCATTTCGTCGAACATGTCGACGTCGTTCCCGTAGCCGAGGCCGCCACCATCGCCGTCCGCGCCAAAGAGGCGTTGGCGGCCGCTGGGATCGACGACTGGGCGCCACCTCTTCAGCATAGGCGAGTCGACGAAAGCCCGATTGAGGTCGACGCGGAGGCCAACGTTCGGCGACTCGGAGCGGTTGCTCTCTGCGAATCCCGGCGAGATGCGTATCCCGGATCATGGAGTCGCTCCGCCATCGAAGAACGCGGGGTTCGACGGTGATGCGGCCTCCGGCGCGGTGGTGCTCCCTTGACTTGCGCCGCCAGCAGCCGCCATCGACGCGCTCAAGGAATCGATATGCCGTTTCCTGGCAGCCGCGCTCGTGCGCCGTCCCCTCCTGTCGATGGTAGCCGCCGCTCGATGTTCCAGCTCCTTTTCCCAGGCTTCATCGGAGATATCAGCCGGCTGGCCACGGGATTTTCGCGGCGCGGCAAAACCGGCGACGGCACCGCGACCATAGGCAGCGCCGCCACCCCTTGTAGTGCCCCGTCGGCCCGATCCGCCGCCGCGAGCACCGCCACGATTGCGCTTGATGGGTGACATCGCCGGCCGGACGTGGATGGCCCAAGGTGGGAAATGCGGGAAGTGAGTGGGCGGGGGAAGCAAATGGCGGGAGAGTGAAAATGGCGGGGAAGGAGGGGAAAGTGATATTGTGCGCGTCATGTCGCTGACGCGTCGGGCCCGTTCGTCAGTATCAGACGTGGCTGCATTGCCGGCGCGCCTGCTTGCGTCCCTAGAACCTGGGCACGATCAGGGTTGCCGGACGTTCTATTGGGACGTGCCGGCAACTTTCGGCCCATTGGGCGCGCCGCTAGGGGGATTTTGGTGCCGGCGCGCCCAAAACGTCGATTGGGAGCGGAGTTGAACGCGCCGGTGGAGATGCTCTTATTACCACTAACATATTTCAGCCAATAATCAGTAAAATCTTCCTTTTTCTGTCTCTTGCACACAAACAAATAAGAGTAGCCCTTTATAATGCCTTTTTTTCATTGTAAAACTCTTGATTGAGCCAAAGGTTTTCCCACATTTCATTCTTCATCAAAAAGTGGTGTACCCGGATTTTACTGATCATCACGAATAGATGTGCACACCACTACTCCGATTGATTCCATCTCCAATCGGCACAAAACCAAAATGAAAAGAATTAGGCCTTCTCGCTTTATGCCGATAAACTATCCATCCGCACGACGTCACACGATTCTTTGGCCAAATTGGCTTTGATGTTATCCAGAAGAACCGATTCGCTCGTCGTTAGCCATCTGGTCATCGTATGAGTGTCTTTGTTTATCTCAGTAAAACCTCCGGCCGGACTGGTCATCAGCTCACCTTCATCGATCACGCGGATCTGATATGCGCCACTGCCGAAACTACCACGAATCGTACTGGCTTCATCACGCGCGCGCCTCTTGTCCCATCTTTTACAAACCGAACGGTTCGAGGTCGAGGGAAATTTTAAGAACCGATCGAACGTTTCGACTTTCTTTTTTTTGCGATGGAAAGTTGCAGTTACATCCAGCCACGAAACTTACAGAAAAACCTAGGAAACATAAAAATTACAAGGAAATCCTCCTGAGCCGCGGCTTCGTCTTCGTCAAGCCCGACGCTGCGCCGGCGAAATCCGCCGCACCACCTCCGAAAGCTTGGACTGGGAGGCCCCCCATCGCGGACAGAGAGTCGACACTCCTCGGTGCAGAAGCACCTCCACCAAGCTCGACGGACGACGACGCCACCATGGCTAACTGCAACCTCACCTTCCGATGTCAACCACCAGAGCCACCAGCACTTGGACTCCGGCGAAGGGGGACCCTCCCGAGCACTCCAGGGAGCCGCAGACGAGGGAGAGGCACCGGATCCGCGACGAAGCTCACCCGGAGCCGCATCGACGGAGGGGAAGACCGCTGCCGACAAACACCACTCCGACGCCACCTCTTCCACCACGACGCCGCCGGCTGGTACACCCCAACACACACCTAATCTACATAGCGCCGGATCCGAAGATTCCCCGACCTCCCCCGCCGAAGCAGCTGACGGAGGCCGAGGGATCCGGCGGATCTCCGCGCGGAGCTGGTGCGCGCTGGCTTCGCCCAAAAGTTCGCCCTTTCTACGGTCCAACTCGACTCGCACGTACCTAAAACGTTTCGACTTTCGAGGGTCCAGGGAGATTTTCTCAGCTGACGAACGATCGGGGACTAGAGATTGAACCGAGCGGTGGTGCCGGCGAGGATTTCCTGCAACCGGTCGATCACTGTCGTGGTACTGGTACGCACGAGCTAGATGGCGAGACCCGGCAAAGCGTCGGCGTGTTCCCGTCGGTGAGGAAGATACGATGCGGAGAGTACGCTTCCTTCCCGTGGCCGCTGCCGGTGAGAATTGAGACGGATCGCCCGGCCGGTCGGGAAAAACGATTCATCCTTGTGCGACTGCGAGGAAAAGTAGCCGCTCGCGCGCGGTCCGGTGACGTGCCTCCGCATGACCGCTATGCCGGACGGGGACGGCGCGGCGACTCCGGCGTGCGTGCAGGTAGCCAGCCGAGACGCGCGACGTACCGTAGTACGACTGTTGGACTCTATACTTTTCCGCCCCCGCGCGCGCGGGATCGGGCACCCGACACGGCCCGGCGTCCGCAGCGCGTCAAGCTCCGGTTCTTCACAGCTAGCTTCACATCAAGAGTCAGACCAGAATAGTCTATCACTTCGTCACTTGGGTGTACAATTCCGGAAAACACTTTTGATATCTCGCTGAGCTCCGGTGATCTCATTTACAAAAAAAAATCGAAAAAGTTAGTGTTGCATCCCAACAATTCTGAAAATAAACAATATACTTGTCGACTATGTATGACCAAATTTGCAACGAAATATGTTTTACATACATGATCTACACAAAAAAGACAAACTATACTAACTCCATGCCGAATTATAAGATGTTTTAACTTTTTTTTTTCGGATGTATATAGACGCATTTTAATATTTAGACCCACCCATTTTGGTCCGAATATACTTCCTCCGTTCCATTTTAATTGACTCACATATATGGAGTATTACATATTAAAATATATGAACCATCTTATATTATATAACAAAGGGAGAAGCAAGTAAATATGTTATTTTAACTTATTCAGAGTCATGGTTTTTATGTAGCCTTGGTAAAGGCTCTTGAAGCTTGTTTGCCCCAGTTTGCAAAAAAGATTAGTGTTGGAGTAACAAATGTGTGAAACGATCCAATTTTCCAATAAGCCTTTTTTTAGAAAATATACGTTTTACTATTGTCACTTCGATTTGTATTTACCTATTTTACCGTTTGTTTGGCCCGCTTTTGCCCATTCTAGTGACTAATCCAACTGTAGTTTAAAAAAATAAGCAGTGTGGCATAATTGAACGTTGACTCTTTGTCTTGTGAATAATCCTTATTTATAGTCGACGAGACGTACATTATCAAGCGCCAGATAAATCTTGACATAGAAAAACATAAATGCAAATAGGCTTCACAATTTGCAGCTCTTGGCGGCGCATTTTTAAACCTTGATTTTTTTAGAACTTTTAAACCTTGAGCTGAACGATACTTGTAAAAATGTGTAGCTACCTCTGTTGTTACCGTTGGACTATTATCAGCTACTGGGCTTCACGCTGGCAGCAACGACTGGGCTGCTGCTGGGCTCGGTCTGACGCTGCTCAGGCGAATGGTGCTCCTCCCCCTTAGGCTCTGGCCCTGGCCTCCTCGCCAGCGTTGGACCGGGCAGCCTCACCTCATCTCCGCTCGGCCATGCTATGGCGCAGACTGGCTCCTATGGCGGCCTGCTACAGCCTTTGTCTGGTGAACTGAAGGAGCTGCGGCCAGGAGGAGAGTTGTTGGGCTTTGGCGATTTCTCAAGGTCTGTCTGAAGATTGTCTCTTCTTCTGGAGACTTTTTTTTCTTAATGTTGCAGGAGAGCTAACAAAATCTATTCCACTAACACATATACTGGCCGGACTTAAAGGTGACAGGAAGAAGAGTAGTAGGAGATAATCTTGGGTGTGGTACTAGTGTGTATGTTGCTATAATAGTGCTAAATATGTGCCTGCTCACCTTGGTTGTCTTGCGTCAAAATAGATGCTCATCCCAAAAGACCAAGAAAATATCAACCAAGTACTTTTAACTATGTTTCTCCATCTTTACTCATGTTGCAACTATATACGCAAGTAAAATATGGATTACTATATCCACAAGACTTGCCACTAGTAAGCCTTGCATTCATTTCATTAAGAAAAACACCATGACACATGTTCAGTTATATACATTGTGCAATGACAGAACAAGAGGAAGGGGAAAGAAAAGGCTAAGAGGCTCATAGTTTGTAATATGCACTTATTTGTATCTCAAGGTTTTGAAGGAAAAGTTTAGCCTCTCTCCATTTGTAATTATTTGCTTCGGGAAATTTTTCACTCTTCATCTAATTATTATTCTAATCTTCTAAATACCTAATCTTCAAGTACCATTTCAAGAATATATAGTTTCTTAACAATTGGTATTGTACTTGTTTTTTGTTTTTCCTATAAAGCAAAGTAAATTGTCCCTTAGTCCGATGTTATGTTTCCTTGGTCCCGTGGCAATCTCAACGACCTATAGAGCAAAGTAAAACCTCATTACCAATCTTGGAGTAGAACTGCGTTCAGCCCACTCAAATACTCATTATTAATCTTACATATTTGTAAAAAATATGATTGGGGGGGGGGGGGGGGGCACTGGCCCCTTGACCCAAATGAAGCACCGCTATGGTGTAACATGTATGTGACCTCTCCGGACACATAGCATTTATGGAAATATTTTGGGAGAAGTTGATGGCTTCTAGGACATGCAATATCATGCAGAGTAATTTCATTATTTCCCACTTTATCAGAAGAGAAAGAGTGGGTGGATGTGACTGATCATCTATCAAAGTTTAGAAGGGAAGAGAAATCTAAGTGGGCTCAGAGGGCTAAGGTCAAACATGTGCGAGAAGGTGGAAAATTATATGAAGTATTTCCATCTTGTTGCAAAAGCATAGAAACAAGAATTTTTTCAACTCGAGCAAGATAAAGGAACAATTGTGGGGGGGGGGGGGGGGGGGGGGTGGAAACCTGAAGGTTTATATTACAAGTATTGATGACCCACAATTATAGGTGATCACAATAGTCTTCGAGGGAAGTAAAACCCAAATTTATTGATTCGGCACAAGGGGAGCCAAAGAAATACTTATAAGCCTTAGCAGCTGAGTTGTCAGTTCAGCCACACCTAGAAAAGCACTAGTAACAGGGTGATATGAAAGCAGCAGTAATATGAGAGCAATAGTAGCAGTAACACAGAAGCGATGACACCAAAAAATAGTTGCTGGCGTGGAGTTGACGGGAAAGCAATAATGATTTCAGATGGACCGGAGTTCTCAGCTATCTACACTAGAGGTAACCCTCCAAACAAAGAACATGTGTTGGTGAACAAATTACAGTTGGACAATTGATAAAATTGTGAGGGCATGAAAATGCACATTATGATAAGATAAAGTTCACTGTAGTATTTAATTGGGCATTACAACAATATACATAGACCGCTTACTAGCTGCATCTATGACTCATAATCCACTCACCGGATAGCTTCTGGGTCTCCCATGAGTATTAAGTTGCAAGCAACAGATTATAGTATTAAGCAAAGTGTGTAATGTAAACAAACGCATTAGACTTAACAGCAGTACCCTTAAACTAAGCATCGGTTATTTTATCCCTAGTAGCAACAGCACATCTACAGCCTTAGTCGTTTTTGTCAATCAAGCCCAGGCTTCTAGAGGCATGAACCCACTATTTAGCATAAATACCCTCTCTTGGAGATACAAGCAACTACTTGATCAGGGTAACCACAAGTACCGGAGAGCATGCAAGATTTTAAATAAAACATAAGTACGATACCATGATGAACAAACTGATCCTAATTACACAATTCCAACAAACACAACACCAATTACATCAGATGGATCTCAATCATGTAAGACAGCTCATGAGATCATTGTATTGAAGTACATGGGGAGAGAGTACTAATTAGCTACTGCTAGAACCCATAGTCCATGGGGGAACTACTCACAAACCATCATGGAGGTGAAGTAGAGGCGGCGTGGTTGATGGAGATGGCTTCGAGGGTCAATCCCCGTCCCGGCTGGGTGCCGATACAGGAACTGCTGACCCCCGAAACTAGGGTTTGTGATGGCGGCGGAGCTCGGACGCGTTTCTGGAAAAGGTCTTCGGTCTTCTGGGGTTTTAAGGTCACGCGTGAATTTATAGGCGAAGACTCGACGCGAGGCGGTGCTCTGGTGGGGCAGGCGGGCCCACGGCACGAGGGTACCTAGCCGCGCCCCTAGGCCACGTGCTGGCTGTGGGGCCTGTCTCCAGGTGGTCTTCTGGCTCCGTGGCTTATTTGTACTGGAAATAATTCAGATAAATTTTCGTCCAATTCCGAGCACTTTCATTTTTGGGCCTTTTCTGCAATAAACAGCCAAAACAGACAGAAGCTGGCACTGGGCACTAGGTTAATAGGTTAGTCCAATAAATGTCATAAAATGATATAAACTTAGAATAAACATGTGGCATTTGATATAAAACAAGCATGGAACATCAAAAATTATAGATAAGTTTTAGACGTATCAAGCATCCCCAAGCTTAGTTCATGCTCGTCCTCGAGTAGGTAAACGATAAAAAAGATAATTTTTGAAGTGACATGCTACCAACATAATCTTGATCCAATAGTAATGTAAGGCATGTGAACTGAGATCAAATCATTTAAAACAAATGTCTATAATTGATATTAAACAAACAGATGATAAAGCAAGACAATTAAACAAGTCAAAACTTTTCATGGATGATGCTATAAAGACATGAAACCATACAAAGTTCATTATAGATGATTTAAGCATCAGTGTAGAAGTTCCATCCTTCTACTCAAGCATCAAGCAATCTTTCACAAGCATAGAAAGGATCCAGTCAAGTAAAAGTATCACAAACGTAATGAATCAACTGTGTAGAAGTTTTACTCAATCGGTGAGCGTAAGCATTTGGTATTGGCACCAGGATGTTATGGCAAAAAGAATAATAATGGGGGTTTGGAAGGCCAATGGAAGAAAGGCTCACAAAGCTATAAGTGATCATTATACAAGAGGAAGTCTTATAATCGAAACTATGCAAGGAGTAGTGATTGCCATGCAACGGATGCACATAGAGCTATAAGTGTATGAAAGCTCTCCAATGAAACTAGTGGGGGTGCATCCAACTTGGTTGCTCACGAAGACCTATAGCACTTTTAAGGAGGCTCATCATTGAAATATACAACCCAAGTTCTTATAACGTAAATTCCCCACATAGTTATACTAGTAAAACATGAAAACTCTCTCACATGGAGTATAGGTGCTAATCATGAGCACAAATGATGACTATGAAACAGGTGTTAAACATGAGCACAAGTGTGGATAAAAGATAGTAATGTTGCCCCCCTCTCTTTATTTCTTTTTTTATTTCACTTTTCGATGGCCTCCATGGCTCTTTTCACTTTTCTCTCCCTCACTGTAGGGGCAACATTCTAATATGATGACACACTTTTTGGTACAAATAATCATAATGAACACAACATGATGTATGAAACTGAGTGCCTCTGCCGTGTAGCAGGATGTGCAATGATCTAGCGTAACATGGGTAAACCACACATCCGCTGTATAGAATCATCCAAAGCAATATATAACAATGATGAATGACAAAAAGTCATGTAATGTAAGATGGAAATTGCATGGCAATATATCTCGGAACAGCTATGGAAATGCTGTGATAGGTAGTTATGGTGGCTGTTTTGAGGAAGATGTTTGGCTTATGTGTAGGAGAACAAGAGGAAGTTCTCCCACGGGGTTGGATGTACTGGCGAAGTATGCACAACTCTCAATGTGAGCAGAAGGCAATGCACGTCACCGAAGAGGCTAGCAAATATGGATGGTGGAAGTGCCAAAAACCGTAGCTCAACATTAGTCAAAAAGAACTCACAAGTTTATTGCAAACAACTAGCAGGTTCAACATTAAGAGCATGATTAAATTTACTCCAAGAGGGGCCGTTCACGGTGGCACAAGTACCCCGTTAGATCCCCCGACCTTAGCACACAACTATGTTGTTTCCAACTACCTTCAAACATGAGAAGCTATCAACTCCAACTACACCTTCAGCAATTTTAGGAGTTTGTAGTACAAAACAAGCTTTAATAACACATCCACTAATCAAATTTTAACTTAAGTAACCAGCAAGCATTTAACATCTGCTTCTTAATATCTCAAAACATTTGCAGGGAATCAAGTTATCAAAGTTCAATGATCTACAAGACTATGCAGGTTTTTCATTATACCACTACCACATGCATAACATTTTCTGAACCAACATATTAACCAAGCAACTCTCCAAACAAATATAAGTGAAGCAAGAGTGTACTTTCTATAAAAGAACTAATAGCTCTGAATAAGAGATACATGAAAACCAAGAGCTAGAAGCTAAATAGAGCAAAAACAGAATACTCAACAGATATAAGTGAAGCACATGAGTATTATATGAATAAGCGGAGCGTGTCTCTCTCCCAAACAAGATAGTTAGGATCCAACATTTATATGATCAGAGAACTAAACAAAAACAAAACAAAAATAAAAACACACAGACGCTCCAAGAACAACACACAACATGTGAAGAAATAAAAATATAGTCTCACTAGAGATGACCTGATAATTTGTTGATGAAGAAGGGGATGCCTTGGGCATCCCCAAGCTTAGACGCTTGACTCTTCTTGTTATATGCAGGGAAGGTCCATGGGAGCTTCCCCAAGCTTAAGCTTTTATCTCTTCTTGATCTTCTTGTATCATCCTCCTCTCTTAATACTTGAAAACTTTCTTCGCACATAATTTCTCATAAACTTCATTAGAGGGTTAGTACTAAAAAATATTAATCCACTTTGGTTCTGTAGAGACACATTGCAAGAACTCAATGAAACATTAGCTACAGCCTCCATGTATGGAGAACCTCGCATAAAGTCCACGAAGAGACAATAAAAAAACAGAGACATAATCTGTCAAAAACAGAACAGCCAGTAAAGACGAATTAGTTCGAGATACTTACTTAACTCAAATAAGAAAACTCGAAACTAACGAAAGATAGATATAAAGCTCAGGCTTCTGCTAAATTTTTTGCAGATTAAAATAATATTCCGTGATTTTTCACGAATTGTTACCGTGAGGCACAGAAATCTGTTTCCGGAGAGCAAACCCAACTTTACCATTAGAGGTTCTTCTTGGCACAACAAAACGAAAAATAAAGGATACAAAGGAGTTGTTACAGAAGTAAGCAACATCTTTGACTTAAGAAAACAAAAAAAAAATAGAAAATAAATTTGGATTGTCTCCCAAAAGCGTTTTTCTTTAATGCCTTTTAGCTAGGCTTATTGATAGTTGATACGTCCAAAACGTATCTATAATTTTGATTGTTTCATGCTACTATTATGGTTTTGACACTTGTTTTTATATTAAGTTTATGATTTATTTGGACTAACCTATTAATAGTTGCAAAAGTGCACAATGTTCTTGTTTTACTCTTTGATGTGTAGGAATTACCAAAAATACAAGAGGAAACCTTGTTGGAGTCAAATTGGGACTTTTCTGAAATCTGCCTGGAAACGTTTTTCGGAGATGGTCACGTTACGGCCAGAAGATGACGTCAAACGGAAAAAGTCTAGTCACGAAAGTTGCAGGAAATGTTCCGCCGAACGATCTAGACATATAATTCGTCCAATTCCGAATCCGGACGACAGAGATAAGCCCGATCTACTGAAACCCTAAATGGGATAACGGGAATCCGTGAGGCCATATAAAGGGAGAAAACCTAGGTCGTGGCCAACACCTCATACCCACGAATTGCAGCCACAAAAGCCACGTTTTTGCCTCCCCCATGGATCTCATCTCCATGGGGGAGGGCTCCCAAGAAGCCATGAAGGAAGGGGGCTAAGGGCGACGCTTCCCCTTGATGCCGGCGGCGCAGGAGGAGCCCCCTGCGCCACCACCGGCGCCGCCCTGCGCTCCTCGCTGCCCCCTTCACCGTCTTCACCGCCATCTTCATCGCCAATTCCTCCTTGTATACAGTGGTTCATCCCCCACAAACCTCTGTACCGCTCTATGTAAACATGGTGTTTGATGCTATAAACTATTATCCTATGATCTATGTCAAGTTTGTGTAGTTTCTTTGTTCTTTGATTGCATTGTTGAATGTCTTTGGTTCATTAGAGTTGTATGTTGATATGGTACAGTCCTTTGTTGTCCATTATATTTGTGCGTGCATGGATAAACATCATAGGGTTTGTAGTATGTGTAAAGTAAGGGGTAGTCCTGCCGGAGCGACAGAAACCTAAAGACTCAAACCGGAATGTTACACGTATGAGAGTAAGAGGACCATTAACTTAATGCTATGGTTGGGGAAACCTTAATGAATTGTTAGCTAAGCGAAAGCCTGCAAACAATCCAATCATATAGTATGTGTAATCACAAGTAGTTGAGTGCATATATATTTAGCCTCTCCCACATAGAAAACTGCATCGAAGACAATGAACCAAGTATATTCACTAATTAATCTTGGACAAATCCATCACACTTTCCACCACTTTTCCACACTCATGGTTCTGTTAGTTTATTGTTTTTTAGTGTATTTTATTGCTGCAGCAACTAACTTTGCTTTCTTGTTATATATTATCCTGCGAAGCTATCTCTCATACCCGTATTGTTACGATAATTTTATTTCCTAGTTAGAGCAAACGTTTAATGTGCGTAGAGTTGTATCAGTGGTTGATAGAACTTGAGAGAATACTTATCCTACATTTAGCTCCTTGTTGGTTTCAACACTCTTACTTATCGAAAAGGCTACACACGATCCCCTATACTTGTGGGTTATCAATAGTTTTAATGATGCTCACATAAGAATATAAAATGAAGCAAAATGGAGCATCAAGAAGCAAATACGAAACACATTTAAGTCTAATCCACTTCCTATACATAGGAATCTTGTAAACAAATAAATTCATGAAGAACATAGTGACAAGCATAGAAAGGTAAAACAAGAACAACTTCAGAACTTTCAACATAAAGAGATGTGTTTTAGTTTTTTTTTGAAAAGGGAAATCCCAGCCTCTGCATCAGAGTGAAGCATACGGCTTTTTATTGCAAAGTTTCTAGAGTATTAAGAAGTATTACATCAAGATATAAAAAAGCGAAGTTCAGAGTGACTACAAGCCAGCCACTGAAAATAAAAAGAGTCTGAAAACACTAAGCAGCGCAAATTCTCCGGTCATGCTGTCACCCATCCCGGTTGAGGATATCCCGCACCACCGCCATTAAACGGGAGCAGCCAGCCTCCATCAGAGAATGCTGGTCTTGCGGTAAGAGGAAGGACCATGTACTAATCCAGTATGTAGCCCGGTGAACAACCTGTAAAAAGTGTGCATTTTCAATTTTGTTTAAAACCACATCGTTTCGACAGTTCCAAATTGCCCAGATAAAAGCACAAACGCCAATGCGTATACGGTTTTTCAATTTCTTATCTAATCCCCCAATCCATGATCCAAACATATTAGCTAGACTTGTGGGCGGTGAGATATTATAGGTAAACTGGAGCAGTCTCCAGATTTTGTGAGCAAAAGAGCATGATACAAAAAGATGCTCAACTGTTTCATCATGGTGGCAAAAAACACATATCTTACTACCATTCCAATTCCTCTTGATTAAATTATCCTTAGTGAGAATCACTTTTCTATCAACAAACCACATGAAGATTTTTATTTTTAAAGGTACTTTCAATTTCCAAAGGCGAATCACCCATCCAAGTATCTTCCAAAAACGAATTCCTTGGCCATTACCAACGATGAACGATCCTTTGGCAAAAAAATCTTGCTTGACTGCCATTAATCCCCTCCAAAAAGGCGAATCAGATGGTTTGGGAGTTACTTGGGCCAGCGTTTTACCACAAAGGTATTTGTTGGAAAGTAATTCCTGCCACACACCCCGTCCTCATTTAACAATTTGAAAAGCCATTTGCTTAACAAGCATTTGTTTTTAATTTCTAGCACATCAATGCCTAGGCCACCTTGATCCTTTGGACGGCACACAATGTTCCATTTTGTTAGTCTATATTTCCTCTTTTGTTGGTCACTTTGCCAAAAGAACCTACTGCGGAAATAATCTAACCTTTTCCGGACACCCACTGGAATTTCAAAGAAGGACAAAAGGAACATTGGGAGGCTAGTGAGAACCGAGTTAATCAAAACTAATCGGTCTCCATAAGATAAAAGTTTTCCAGCCCAAGCGGCTAATTTCTTCTCAAACCGATCCTCAATTATTTTCCACTCCTTGTTAAGTAGTTTTCTAAAATGGATTGATATTCCTAAATATTTAAAAGGCAAAGAGCCCACCTCACATCCAAAGATGCTACGGTAATCATCTTGTTGTTCAACAGCTTTACCAAAACAAAAGACTTCGCTCTTATGAAAATTAATCTTGAGACCAGACAGCTGCTCAAATAAAGACAAGATAAGTTTCATATTAACTGCTTTATCGAGGTCGTGTTCTAGGAATAGGATTGTATCATCAGCATACTGAAGAATTGATACTCCTCCATCCACTAGATGTGGTACCAGACCTCCAACTTGCCCGTCATCTTTTGCTCTCGCAATTAGAATTGCCAACATATCGGCAACTATATTAAACATCACGGGTGATAGAGGATCTCCTTGTCTCAACCCTTTTAACGTCTGAAAATAGTGACCAATGTCATCGTTTACGCGAATCCCTACACTACCTCCTTGCACAAACCGTGCGACCCATTCACACCATTTAGGGTCAAAACCCTTCATGCGTAAGGCTTGCTGTAGAAAAGACCATTTAACTTTATCATATGCCTTTTCGAAATCAATTTTGAGAAGGACACCATCCATTTTCTTTTGCTGGATCTCATGGATTGTCTCATGTAGAATTACCACCCCTTCAAGGATGTTTGTACCCGGTGTGGAAGCAGTTTGTGTTGGGCGAATAACTTTCTGAGCAATAGAAGAAACTCGGTTTGTTCCAACTTTAGTCAAAATCTTGAAACTCACGTTCAATAGACAAATTGGTCTGTACTGTTCAATTCGGCTAGCATCCTCTTTCTTTGGCAGTAAGGTAATAACCCCAAAATTTAACCTGAATAATGGAAGTTCACCTTGTAGTAGCTGTTCGAACAACGCCATTAAATCGTGTTTGATAACAGCCCAAAACTTTTGATAGAATTCCGCCGGGAACCCATCTGGTCTAGGAGCCTTATTAAGTTACATTTGCGAAATTGCATCTAACACCTCCTTTTCAGTAAAATTTGATGTTAGGATCACGTTCTCATCATTTGAGATTTGTGGTAGGTCCTGAATTACTGATTCGTCCATAGAGATGGTATTCAGTTGAGGCGCTCCGAATAATTTTTTATAGTACTCAGTTATGAAAGTCTTAAGGTTTGATTGCCCAACAATCGTACCTTCCTCTTGTTCTAACTGAAAAATTCCTTTTTTCCTATGCTTTCCATTAGCAATTAAATGGAAGTAACATGTGTTATCCCCTCCTTCTTGAATGTGCTTCACTTTAGCTCTTTGGGCCCATTTGGCCTCCTCATCACCTCGAAGACAGGTGTTTTAGTAACATGAAAATTTCTACAATCATATTTACCTCTCTCATAATAATTTCCAGTAGCATCATGAATAAACTCAACAATATAACTATCGCATAAAGCATTCTTTTCATGATCTACAAACATATAATTTTTATCAAGCTCCAAAATAGTTGAATCAAATATTTCAAACCCACTTTTAATAATATTATAACAAGATGATTGATCATTCTCAAGAGGTATGGGACTCCATCTAGATAAAGTCAAGTCCTCTCCAATCCCATTTTCAGTAGTAGTACAATTAACATTATCAAGCAACATAGGACCATCATCTAGAGCTTTATCATAAACATTTTCTAGGCAAACTTTCTCATTACCATGCATTTCGAATTTAGGCATAAATAGAGGATTATCATAAGACTTATCAAAATAGCATGGATTATCATAAACAACAGTAGCATAATCATTTGCACAAGTTTCATTCATAGGGGATATTTTAATAGAATCCATAGGAACATAACATTCATCCTCCTTTGGTAAGCATCGAGGGCAATCAAATAGTGTAAGAGATAAAGAGTTACTCTCATTAGAAGGTAGGCATGGGTTAATCCACTCTTCCTCCTTTTGTTCATCACTCTCTTCCTCTTTTTCATCCAATGAGATTTCAGCTTCAGTAATTTCTTCTTCCACAGGTTCTTGAAAGGCAACAAGTTTTACTTGAGAATAAATTTTCTCAAGAAATTCAGTAATATAATGATTATCATTATAATATTCAAGGCAATATCCAAGTATAGAAAAATTCTCAGTTTTATAAGGAGCATCATCTCTATTTTTAAGCAAAGCAGCAATTTCATAAGCTCCCATAAAGGCAACAAATTCTTCAATTTGTTCAAGATTATCCAAGTCATAATTTCCTTTAACATAAGCAGCCAAGGTTTCATTATCATTATAATCACATTGGAATGGGAGGTGTTTATGCCTTCTACAACAAAAACATTCATCAAAGCACCAAGATTCATCATATGTAGAGCACAAGTTTCTAGCAAAACCATTCAATGTATTTATTTGTCCCCATAAATATTTCCCTTTTTGAGACAAGCGGTATTCCTTATAATATTTTTGTTCATCCTCCGTGAACCCACCTTGCCAATAAGATACAGTTTCATAGAAGTTAACCATAGCAACAGTTTTTTTATACATTTTTCAGTTTTTTAAATTTTTATGGATTTTTGAATATATAATAAAAAAAAACTAAACAAAAGTAAACTAAACAAAACACAACTAAACAGAAGAAAACAAAGCACAATAAAACTAGACAAAAGTAAACTAAACAAAAAAAACAGAGAGAGATGTAGAGTGTACTCCCCAAGTGAACTTATAAGTAGAGCTATGCTCCCCGGCAACGGCGCCAGAAAATAGTCTTGATGACCCACAAATATAGGGGATCACAACAGTTTTCGAGGGAAGTAAAACCCAAATTTATTGATTCGACAGAAGGGGAGCCAAATAATACTTATAAGCCTTAGCAGCTGAGTTGTCAATTCAGCCACACCTGAAAAAGCACTAGTAACAGGGGTGATGTGAAAGCAGCAGTAATATGAGAGCAATAGTAGCAGTAACACAGAAGCGATGGCACCAAAAAATAGTTGCTGGCGTGGAGTTGACGGGAAAGCAATAATGATTTCAGATGGACCGGGGTTCTCAGCTATCTACACTAGAGGTAACTCTCCAAACAAAAACATGTGTTGGGTGAACAAATTACAGTTGGGCAATTGATAAAATTGTGAGGGCATGAACATGCACATTATGATAAGATAAAGTTCATTGTAGTATTTAATTGGGCATTACAACAATATACATAGACCGCTTACGAGCTGCATCTATGACTCATAATCCACTCACATGATAGCTTCCGGGTCTCCCAAGTATTAAGTTGCAAGCAACAGATTATAGCATTAAGCAAAGTGTGTAATATAAACAAACGCATTAGACTTAACAGCAGTACCCTTAAGCTAAGCATCGGTTATTTTATCCCCAGTAGTAACAGCACATCTACAGCCTTAGTCATTTCTGTCAATCAAGTCATGACTTCTAGAGGCATGAACCCACTATCTAGCATAAATATCATCTCTTGGAGATACAAGCAACTACTTAATCAGGGTAACCACAAGTACCGGAGAGCATGCAAGATCTTAAATAAAACATAAGTTCGATAACATGATGAACAAACTGATCATAATTCCACAATTCATCGGATCCCAACAAATACAACACCAATTTACATCAGATGGATCTCAATCATGTAAGACAGCTCATGAGATCATTGTATTGAAATACATGGGAGAGAGAGTACCAACTAGCTACTGCTAGAACCCATAGTCCATGGGGGAACTACTCACAAACCATCATGGAGGCGAAGTAGAGGCGGCGTGGTTGAAGGAGACGGCTCCGGGGGTCAATCCCCGTCCCGGTAGGGTGCCGAAACAGGAACTGCTTACCCCCGAAACTAGGGTTTGATGGCGGCGGAGCTCGGACATGTTTCTGGAAAAGGTCTTCAGTCTTCTGGGGTTTTTAGGTCACGCGTGAATTTATAGGCGAAGAATCGACGCGAGGCGGTGCTCTGGTGGGGCAGGCGGGCCCACGGCGCGGGGTAGTACCTGGCCGCGCCCCTAGGCCGCGTGCTGGCTATGGGGCCCGTCTCCAGGTGGTCTTCTGGCTCCATGGCTTATTTGTGCTGGAAATAATTCAGGTAAATTTCTGTCCAATTCCGAGCACTTTCATTTTTGGGCCTTTTCTGCAATAAACAGCCAAAACAGACAGAAACTGGCACTGGGCACTAGGTTAATAGGTTAGTCCAATAAATGTCATAAAATGATATAAACTTTAGAATAAACATGTGGCATTTGATATAAAACAAGCATGGAGCATCAAAAATTATAGATACATTTTAGACGTATCAAGTATTATAAGAAATTATTTGGGACACCCGCTCAAAATAATTTTTCGTCAGATGAGAATAATATTTTGGACATTCAACAAATTTCTGATGTGAAAAATAGCATTCTAACGATGCAATTTAAAGAGGAAGAGGTCCTCGAGGCCATGAAACAGATGGAGTATAACAAAGCTCGGGGACCAGACGGGCTCTCAACAGATTTCTATAAAACCTTTTGGAATGTCATTAAAAAAGACCTAATGGCTTTGTTTGGTCAATTGCAATTAGGTTTATAGCCACTTTTTAAAAATGAACTTTGGAGTGACTTACTCTGTTTCCAAAAAACAAGATGCGGTCCAAATCCAACAACATAGAGCAATTTATCTACTAAATGTTAGCTTCATTTTTTAAGAAAGTGGGAACTAATCATATACAAAGATTGCTCAAAAAGTTATTTGGCCTACTCAGACCGCTTTTATGCATGAAACTATGCAGGAGCTGAATAGAAAGAGAATGGATGGGTTACAGTTCACTTAGAAAGCATATGATAAGGTTACATGGCCTTTTTTACTGCAGATTTTGCGGCTTTAATAAAAAAATGTGTATCTTATTTGAATTTTGTTTAGGGTGTGGGGGGGTCGGTTGGAGTACGTGTCAATGATGTGATTGGATCCTATTTCCAACCAGGAAGGATCTCGAACAGGAAGAGCCCCTATGTCCTATATGTTGTTTAATATCATTGTTTATGTGCCATTCTCATTGCAAGGGAAAGGGAGGATGGGCAAGTTGGAGGCCTTATTCCTTACCTTGTTGAGGGTGGGATTTCGATCCTCCAATATGCCGATGATACCATTATTTTCATGGAAAATGATCTTGAGAAGGCCGTCAGAATGAAATTGATATTAATATCATTGTCTGGTTCTGTTTACTTATCATCTCACTAGTTTGCCCATGTTTATTCTATACTTGTTAGAGATACCTAAATGGGTATTGAAAAAGCTAGATTTTTTATCGGTCACGGTGTTTCTAGGAATGTGACCAACAAAAGCGGAAATATCACTTGACTAGTAAGTGGAATATCGTTTGTAGACCTAAAGATCAAGGGGGTTGGGTATTGAAGTACTTGACATTAAGAACATTTTTATTAAGTAAATGGCTGTTCAACTTATTGATGAAGAGGGAGTACTGTGGCAATAAATACTCCATAACAAGTATCTTCACTGACAAATTTTGGAAAGGGCTTATGAGAGTGAAGGAGGAATTTTTCAAGAGAGGATCTTTTGTTGATGGAAATGGACAAGCAACTCGGTTTTGTTGATGGAAATGGACAAGCAACTCAGTTTTGCTGAGCATATTTTGGTTGTAGACATACTACCTAATTCTCCGTTGAATATAGAGTTTTGAAGGAACTTAGCTGGAAATAAATGGGATGTGTGGCTACATTTAGTGCAACGGCTTATGTCCATTAACCTTCAAATGATGAGGATAAGTTTGTTTGGAAGCTTACCGCATCGTGATCTTTTGCGGTTAAATCCATGTATTTAGATTTTATGAATGGTCATACTTTTTCTAAGGAAATATCTCTGGAAATTAAAAATGCCATTGAAGATTAGCATTTTCATGTGGTTCTTGCTAAATAAAGTTATTCTAACTAACGATAATATTGTTGAGCATAATTGGAATGGATGCAAGAATTGTGTGTTTTGTGACTCAGAGGAGTCTATAGATCACTTATTTTATCTTGTACTTTTTGTTGGAAATATGCCCTAGAGGCAGTAATAAAAATGTTATATTTCCGTGTTCATGATATATGTTTATTTTCCATGCTATAATTGGATCAACCGGAAACATAATACATGTGTGGTTACATAAACAACATCGCGTCCCTAGTAAGCCTCTACTAGACTAGCTCGTTAATTAATGACGGTTATTGTTTCCTGACCATGAATATGAGTTGTTAATTAATTAATGAGATCATGTCATTAGGAGAATAACGTGATGGACAGACCTAACTAAGCATAACAATATTGATCGTTCCATTACGTTTATATTGACATGCCTTTGTATTGTCAAGTATCTTGTTTCTTAAACCATGAGATTATGTTGAAGAATGCTTTGGGGACATCAACCGTCGCTTTGTGACATGGTGATCATACATTTGTCTTACGGGTATCTCGGAATGTACTTGTTGAATTACAGAAATCAAGACTGGGATTTGTCCCTCCATATGTCGGAGAGATATTCTCTTGGCCCACTCGGTAACGCACATTCGGTAACGTTTGCAAGCACGTGACGAATGAGTTAGACACATAGAATGATATATTATGGATCGAGTAAAGAGTACTTAATGGTAACGAGATTGAGCTAGGTATAGTGATACCGACGATCGAATCTCGGGTAAGTAAAATATCGTGTGATAAAGGAAATCGAATACGGATCATTGTAATCCTCGACATAGTGGTTCAACTGATAAAGATCTTCGTTGAATGTGTGGGAGTCATTATGGACATCCATGGTCCCTCTGTTAATTATTAATCAGAGCGTGTCTCGATTATGTCTGCATGTTCTCGAACCCGTAGGGTCACACACTTAACGTTCGGTAAATCTAAAGTAGCTCTAGGGTAATTTTAATGGTGAGACAGAATATTTTTTGGAGTCTCGGATGGAATATAGGACATCATGAGGAGCTCCGGAATGGTCCGAAGATAAAATTTCATATAAGGCAAGTTGATTTTAGGATTTCAGAAAAGTTCAGGAACTTTCGGTAGAGTACCAGAATGTTCTAGAAGGTTTTGGAGGATCCCACGATGGGGCCCACCTGCCACGAGGGTCCACATGGACCAGTGGGAGGGCCCATGCGGCTGGATAAGGGTAAGGTTATTTAAATCAAGAGATAAGAATGGATAAGACAGAATCCCTACAAAATAGGGATTTTACTTGGGGGGGAGGTTTTCTCCCTTGTGTGCCGGCCCTAGGAGGGTTTTTGGCCGACCCTCCCTTCCCATGGCCTATATAAAGAGGGGAGGGCTCATTGGGATGTTGCCCCTTGAAACCCTAGCCGCCGGCTCAACCCTGCCTCTCTTCTTCCTCCTCTCGCAACCGCTTGGCAAAGCCCTGCAGAAATTCCTCCACCATCTCCACCACCTCACCGTCGTGCTGTTGGTTTAGATCCCAACTACTTCTCCCTCGATCTTGATGGATCAAGAAGGAGGAGACATCACCGAGCCGTACGTGTGCAATCCTCGGAGGTGCCATACGTTGCAGTGCTGATCGGATCGAACTTCGTCAACAACTTCACCGAGCTGCGTTGGGATCAACATCCAACACGCGTGTTCTTCGAGGGTATGATGATCTACTCTCCCCATAACTAGCATCTACTAGATTGGATCTTGAGTGTTACTTCCACATGTGAGTGACAAAATTGTTTTCTATCGCGCAATCTCCTACACTTTTACCCGGATGTTATGGACAATAGTTCAATATGCTTTTAATATCTCTCCGCCGTCAAACGTTACTAATTTGTTCGGTAATTGGCTTAATAGGATTGATAAGAAAAATAAAGCGCAAATTCAAGCCGGGACTTTTGCTTTACTTTGGTCCTTATGAAACTACATGCATGATATTATCTTTAACAAAGGTGGCAATGCTAATTTTTACCATGTTATTCGCATGACTATACATTGGATCCACTAGGGGTTGAACCTTTGAAGCCGGGTACCATCTTCATGCCAAAGAATCAATACATATCATTGAGTTCAAGCATTGCCTATGAAGAAACCCTACAAATAAACTCAATGTAAACATTAGTTCATAAGCATTGCTATTTAATTATCAAAACCACATGTGGGGCACCATACTCTTTCAAGTGCAATATAGCATGACTTCTTCTAGACAAGACAATTTCTTGATTGCCATGCCTATACTTCCGCTTATGCCCTAGGCGAGGAGTTTGTCTGACGAGGTGTATCCTCACCAAATCCCATGGTTAAGGACCTAGGGTTGAGATTACGGGGAGAGAACGTGGTAGTGTTGGTAGTTTCGTCGACTGACAAGCTGTAACAGCCCAAAGTTCGGAAACCTAAAAACCCGGGTAAAATTTTCGCTTTTTGTGTTGCATTGCATCATGGCATCCATGCATCATGTTGTTGCTAGGGAATTGTGTGGTTGCTAGGGAATTGTTGTGGTTTGGCACCACCTAAAAATAAAATGCCAAACTTGCTCTAACAACTTTCAAAACAATGAAGACACTCTTAATTGCAAAACAAAATACTTTGACCTCTTATATTGTCAAGGAAGTTCCAAATATAATCTTTGCAAACTATTTCGATTTGTGAAATAAAATAAAATGAGAGCAACTCAAAATTGCATGGGAGCAATTCCTATTTTGTTTTCCTACTAAATGATTTTCAAATAATCTGGAAAAATTAGGGGAACTTCATATTGATATAAAGATACTTCCCAAAAATTTGCATAATTTTTGGAAGTGTTTAACTGCCTCAATTAATTCGAAAACAGTGAGGAGAAATTGATCCAGTACTAAAAAGGACTGGTTGGTGATGATCTTAAAACCTCCAGGGGGTTCCCTGCAAAAACGCTTTTCTCTCTCTCTCCTCCCGCCTCTCACTCGCGCACCGACGCGCGCCCGGCCCCCCTGCTCTCCTCTGCCTGCAAGGATGAGAAGAGGAGCACGCACGCGAGCCCCACCTGCGCTGCTCCCCATTTCTCCCCTCGTTCACCTGCCCTTACCTCTCTCCATTTCCTCTCCCGTGAGGAAACCAAGCCGCCATGGTCGCCGGGCTTTGCCGCCGCATCGCCGTCGCTTGAGGCCGCTCCGACCAAATCCAAGAACACCAAAGGCTCCGCCGTGTCGCCTGCTTCATCTCCCCCGAAGGAATCGGGCCGAGTAGCACTGAATCGTCGCCGCCGTCCATCCCCTGCATCACGGCCGGCGGTGATCCGCCGCGCCATCACCGTTGTCCCCGACCTTCCCCGCCCCCGCCGGTTGCTCACGCGCGACGAGGGTGAGCCCCTGAGTCCGCCGCACCTCTCTTCCTCTCGCTCTCGCTCTGGTTCGTCGTCTCGCCGGAGTTCATCGCGTAGGTGGCACCCAAGCACACGAACGCGGCCGAGTTCGCCGTCTGGTGTCCTCAGCTCGGATTTTCCGAGTTGGGTAGCACCGGAATTTCCGGTTAGTTACAGCACTATTTGGACCTAGGTCCTTAGAATTTTGTCAGTCACCTGCTCGATCGGATATTCCGGTTTGACCAAAATTCGGAAAATCCGAATTATTACAGTACCTAACACTGCTTAATTTCACCTCTTCCCAATCCTAACTAATTAATTTTAAGTGTTGCTTAAAGTAAATTAGGGAAAAGGGCATAATTAAAAGAGGGATTCTAGAAATGCAATAACTTGTTAACTACGGGTCACATAAATACAAACTTGGTCTCTAAATGACCAGGAGAACAAAACCAATGTTGTGACATCAAATTCTTGTTCAAAATAAATATTTCAAATAACTGTTTTCCTGTACTGTATGAAAATGGCAGAGAATCAATTGCATTTGGAAATTTCAAAACTTATTAAATATTGCTCCAAAAATTAAGTATGTTTTACCAAAATGCTTAGAAAAGGGTGAACTCCCTAAAATCGTCATCAGCATGCATATTTGATCACAACTAAAATACTGGATTGTTAGTGGTACTAGAATCATTAAGTTAAATATGGGGTTCTCCTATCTCGTTGAAGTATCTTTTCCCGCACTCCATTTAAATTGCTAGAGAGCTATCAATAAGTCGGTGCATTAAAATGTCATATCATCACTTCTGTATGCATTGCACAATTGCCATGTGTTGATTGTTATTTTTGCTTTCTAATTGCTAGAGAGCTATCAATAAATTGCTAGAGAGCTATCAATAAGTCGGTGCATTAAAATGTCATATCATCACTTCTGTATGCATTGCACAATTGCCATGTGTTGATTGTTATTTTTGCTTTCTGGTGTTGTTTGCTCTCGGTAGATCACGAGTTCGGAGTTGAGCATCATTACTCCGACGAGCAGTTTGTCTACTCCGCTCAACAAGGCAAGCGTAATCCCCCCTCTGAGCATATCTTATCCTATGTTTCCGCAAATATTTTCTCCACTATAATATTGCATGCGGTTCTAAATGTCAATTTTGCTTGGATTAGAGTATCCTATAGTTGCATTAAGATTCCGATGCCAATACCTGTTTTCCCTCCTATTATCCATAGGTTTGTATTGTTGGCCTGAACACTTCACTATGCTATGTTGTTGCTTAGCCATGCTTAGCTAAATGCTTGGCCGTCCGATGGATGGTTCGTGTTGGAAACAGGTGATGAGGTAAATGGTTGATGGTGGAGAATTGTGGAGATGGATAATAAAATGCTAAAAGGTGGGGATGAGAGGCCACATGGGATGTGGTGGGTTGTCTCGTTCTCGCCGCCTAAGTGCGAGTTCTCGCCTATGAGCCAAGTTGAGCGTGCAACCATGCGTGGGCATATGGAACCTCGTCGACCGACTAACTTGTGGCGGACTAGCCGAGGGTCCTCTAGTTTGGCTTTCCATTTGCGCGTGCGTTGAAGATGATGGCCAAGACTGAGATGAGGATGGTTGTGTCAGGAAAATAAGTGGCCGCGGGACAGGGTGCGAGAAGGTACCTCTTGTCCTACCGCCACTGATGATCCTGGGTTAGTCTTAAGCAAGGTAAAGGTCGTAGCCGCTCCCACCCAGCCGGCTTTCCCCGGAAGAGAGCTAAGAGCTAGGCAATGGGCCGGACGGTACGCATGGATAAGAAGCTGGGAGGTCCCTCGGGAACCTGGCGTCTTTCACATTGTACACCCCTGCAGGGATAAATCTTTTCGAAAAGCCGTGTCCGCGGTTATGGACGACTTGGTGACGGATTCAGAGATCATAGAATAACTTGAACGTAATGATTAAAAACTGGGTACTAGAGGTACCACTCACAGATGCAAGGTGAGCTTTCTCGAGGGTGATTCGGGGAGGTGCCTTTGATGAACAGGTACAATGGTAGATGATGAGAAAGGTGATTAAAAGAAAAGAGTCACTTCTTATCCCTTTTCAAAATAATCTGATTAGTCGATGCCATGGAGTTAGGTCTTTTTAAAATAAAATCAGCTTTATGCAAAACAGCCATAAAACCTTGAAAGCCAATCATCGAGCATATATTAGCTCTTAATCTTGCGAGTTCGTCGAACTCAATGTCGTTTGCTTATTTTCAGGAGAGGACTTCACCGACCTCGAAGGTGGGTTCTTTGTGGACGTCGACGAGTAGTCTGGGGTTCCCAGGTGGCAGCTTGGGACATCCCGGAACAGCTGGCGTTGGATGTTTATTTGCAGGCCTCTTAGGCCATAATTTGGATCTTGTTGTTTAGACAACCTATTTCACTTCCGCTTGTTGTAATGTTGGGTCTGTGACCTCTGGTTGTCATTTGCTATCTTTCTCTATTATAAGAGTTGAACTATAATGATTTTGTGTCGTAGAGTCTGTGATGTGTCAGTTGTTCCACAAGTCTTGGTCTATCTATTATGCATTGAGGGTTGTGCCTGTGTTAAGGCATCAATCGGGTGTTGCGTTGCCGATGATCCATTCCGAGCAACGCCTGCCAAAGGTTTTGGCCGGGGATTGGTAAACCCATAACCTCCGGTTGTATCGCTTAACCGGTGACACACAGCATCACTGTATAACAGTCAGGTCAGGGCACCACAAGTTGGTATCAGAGCAGAACTGCCTGTAGGAAACCCTTCTACTGGTCGACGTTGAGTCTAGTGTTTGTGAAAATATTTTTAAACTAAAAATGAGTTGTGAAAACCATCTTAGGATTCTTTTTACTCCTTACCTGGTTACCCTCTAATCTCGGAGCAATCTTACCTCGATTTGAGTTTAAAGTTTTACTCCTCGTCCGTTACTTCAAAATGATTAGTGAAATGTGGGTGGGGTTTGACCTTTAGTGTTATGTGTCATGTTGCTCCCGCTGCGTTGCAATCCTAAATCAACTCAGATGTTTGAACTCTGTTACCCAACGAAGGAGCAAGTGATTATCCTCAATTTTGTGGGTTTTAACCCAAGGTCTTGAACCGAAGGTCCCGGATTGTGCTGTGATTCTGGTGTGTTGAATTATGTGGGTTGTTACCCATGTGATCCTCATGCTAATTGTGAATCCCGGTACATGAAGCTGCCCTTTTACCCAAGTCCTTGTTTTCGGTAACTGGTTGAACATTGACTCGGATCTAAATGGTTGACCATTTTACCACACCTCAGCTGGATATGTAAATTCAGTTCTTCCTTAGCCTTGCTTTAGGTTCTGTCTTGGAATCATCTGGGTTATGACCAGAATTCCCTTAGCGAATTCCCCATCTATGTTCTTGACTCTGCTGCATCTCTCCTTTTCTGGCATGGTTATCACAATTGAGTAATAACCGGTGCATCTTCAACATCTTAGGATTTCTCCTGAGCATGTTTCGTACTCTGATCTGCTTTCCGACCTTTGTCTGTCAGTTGGCAGTAAAGTTTTGTCGTGCATTAGGTGTTCTGATGCATTTCACTCTTGTGGTCCGTAAAGACATTCCACTTCGGGATGTTAGGAGAAACAAACTCCAGTACCTCGTCCACTTCCCGGACCTAATCAAAGAATTGTAATCTTCAGAATGAGGGCCTTGTTTAGCTTCTGTTCTGCTCCACCTTAGAGTGTCACACTCTTTTATATCTAGGGGTCGTGCTGAGTGTCATGATCCTCTTGATGAAGTGATGCTTTTACACTTTGTTACTCTCCGTTCTCCGAGTGACTTGTTACTCCAGAATGATGAGACGTGAGCAACAATGTAACTATCGGATATTCTCAGCAGTTATTACTGTGCCGAAATCCAAGGACATTCCTTGTCCTCCTTAGCATGGTTGGTTAGCCAATCAATAAGTTGAGTTTGACAGTGCTACCAAGTCCGTTGGCTCTGATGCACTCCCTCGGTCAAAGAGCTAGGTTCGTGTCGAAGCTCCCAAGACCACCTCGTTGTGCCTTGAAAGGCATGATCCTCTCTTGAACTCAAGATCCACCGGTATGTCGTGATATCCTATATGTGGATCGTGATATTCCGGAGGTCTTTCCAGAAGTATCGCCAGGTTGTCACCTGACCGTGATGTTGAGCTTATGAGTAAGCTGGTTCTCTGAACAACTCCTTTCTCCAAGAAAATCTTGCTGGATGTCCTGAATTATTCGCTTGAGCTTAAACAACATGGGGAGTTGAAAGACAAGAGCTCTATCCCGATATACTTCCTTCTCAAAGGGATGTCTAGTGTGTCCGTGTTGAAGCTAGGTGGTATCCCCTTTGTGGGTATGCTATCCTACAAATCTTTGATTTGAGTTGGGCTATCGTCAAATCAAACTCAGGCTAGCCGACTGAATGTGTAAGTCTGACCAATACTTATGCCCCGTTCTAGTGAAATATGAGTCTACCGTCTTGGAGAATTTGGATAAGTTTGTTGTTGAGCCCATCAACTACCTTCTTATCTTCTCCATGATTGAGGAGATTCATACTGGATATTGGGCGTTAGCATTGGAAAATTTGTTGGAACTAACTTTGTGTCTTCACAAAGTATGTGTTCTGGAGTTAGAAGTGACTTTACTTGGTTCACGTGCAACTACTGAAAGATGTCGCCGTGAATCTGAGTGAATTGTCTGGTTCTCTCTGAACCATCTCAAGTCAATCATGCAGGTGCAGAATATTTTCGGAATGGTATGTGTTACCTCCATTCCTTGAGAACTTCATCTATGCATCCAAGCCACTGGTTGAATTGTTCCAGAAAGGGAGGAAGACTGAGAACTTCTTCGTCTTCTTTGGTGTTACCCCACAAGGACTAAACCATGTCTCGTTGCAAGTAAATCAAGTGGGGCAGCTGTCCCCTGACAAGTTGTTAATACGTGGGTTACACAATCTCGTTCCTCCTTTAGAGTTAGACCCTCTAGTCCGACTCTTGGGGTCCTATCAATTGTAATCCGTTGGTATGCATTGCAAAGCTTCCTATTCCTACCGGTGCTGAGTCTGAAGCATCTCTACACTTCCCAGATTTGACTCTCAAACAGAAACGACAGTTGGTGATCCTCAAGAAGTTTGTCCCGATGTCTGGAAAATCACGAAGTGTCCCCGATACTAACGTTCCCGGGGTTTCTAAAGTTCTCTCGATCTAGCTTCCCGATCCTTCTCCAGTGATCTGAAATGCTCCTCCGTGAGGAAAGTTCTACGCAAGCTATTTGGTAGAAGTTGCCTCTTCATCTGATGGAATCTTGTTTAACATTCGTCCTCAGAAATTCAAGGCCTTGTGCAAAGTTCATATTCTCAATCTTTTGAGGAAACAGTTGTCTACCAACTGGAAATTCTTATCAATCTCCCGTCACCCATATGTGACTCCTAATTGTCAGTTCAAGGGATGCTCGAAGTCTCATCCTAATATTCCACTAGGAGGTACTCGGTCATTGTATCTTCACCAAGATCCATCCTCCCGGTGAGGTTTACTTCTTTTCCAGTGGGGTGGTTGAGCAATGACCTTGAGGTGTAGCCGATGAAGATCCCCAGGATGCGCTGAATCAATCTGCACCGAGAAGACCGTTGAAGACCGTCGTAACCTTTCCCTCTTCCCTACGCTAAGAATCTCGGGACGAGATTCCTGTAAGGAGGGTAGAGTTGTAACAGCCCAAAGTTCAGAAACCTAAAAACCCAGGTAAAATTTTCGCTTTTTGTGTTGCATTGCATCATGGCATCCATGCATCATGTTGTTGCTAGGGAATTGTGTGGTTGCTAGGGAATTGTTGTGGTTTGGCACCACCTAAAAATAAAATGCCAAACTTGCTCTAACAACTTTCAAAACAATGAAGACACTCTTAATTGCAAAACAAAATACTTTGACCTCTTATATTGTCAAGGAAGTCCCAAAAGTTCCAAATATAATCTTTGCAAACTATTTTGATTTGTGAAATAAAATAAAATGAGAGCAACTCAAAATTGCATGGGAGCAATTCCTATTTTGTTTTCCTACTAAATGATTTTCAAATAATCTGGAAAAATTAGGGGAACTTCATATTGATATAAAGAGACTCGCCAAAAATTTGCATAATTTTTGGAAGTGTTTAACTGCCTCAATTAACTCGAAAACACTGAGGAGAAATTGATCCAGTACTAAAAAGGACTGGTTGGTGATGATCTTAAAACCTCCAGGGGGTTCCCTGCAAAAACGCTTTTCTCTCTCTCTCTCTCTCCTCCCGCCTCTCACTCGCGCGCCATGCCGCGCTGTCGCTCGCGCGACGCGCGCCCGGCCCCCCTGCTCTCCTCTGCCTGCAAGGATGAGAAGAGGAGCACGCACGCGAGCCCCACCTGCGCTGCTCCCCATTTCTCCCCTCGTTCACCTGCCCCTACCTCTCTCCATTTCCTCTCCCGTGAGGAAACCAAGCCGCCATGGTCGCCGGGCTTTGCCGCCGCATCGCCGTCGCTTGAGGCCGCTCCGACCAAATCCAAGAACACCAAAGGCTCCGCCGTGTCGCCTGCTTCATCTCCCCCAAAGGAATCGTGCCGAATCGCACTGAATCGTCGCCGCCGTCCATCCCCTGCATCACGGCCGGCGGTGATCCGCCGCGCCATCACCGTTGTCCCCGACCTTCCCCGCCCCCGCCGGTTGCTCGCACGCGACGAGGGTGAGCCCCTGAGTCCGCCGCACCTCTCTTCCTCTCGCTCTCGCTCTGGTTCGTCGTCTCGCCGGAGTTCATCGCGTAGGTGGCGCCCAAGCACACGAACGCGGCCGAGTTCGCTGTCTGGTGTCCTCAGCTCGGATTTTCCGAGTTGGGTAGCACCGGAATTTCCGGTTAGTTACAGCGCTATTTGGACCTAGGTCCTTAGAATTTTGTCAGTCACCTGCTCGATCGGATATTCCGGTTTGACCAAAATTCGGAAAATCTGAATTATTACAGTACCTAACACTGCTTAATTTCACCTCTTCCCAATCCTAACTAATTAATTTTAAGTGTTGCTTAAAGTAAATTAGGGAAAAGGGCATAATTAAAAGAGGGATTCTAGAAATGCAATAACTTGTTAACTACGGGTCACAGAAATACAAACTTGGTCTCTAAATGACCAGGAGAACAAAACCAATGTTGTGACATCAAATTCTTGTTCAAAATAAATATTTCAAATAACTGTTTTCCTGTACTGTATGAAAATGGCAGAGAATCAATTGCGTTTGGAAATTTCAAAACTTATTAAATATTGCTCCAAAAATTAAGTATGTTTTACCAAAATGCTTAGAAAAGGGTGAACTCCCTAAAATCGTCATCATCATGCATATTTGATCACAACTAAAATACTGGATTGTTAGTGGTACTAGAATCATTAAGTTAAATATGGGGTTCTCCTATCTCGTTGAAGTATCTTTTCTCGCACCCCATTTAAATTGCTAGAGAGCTATCAATAAGTCGGTGCATTAAAATGTCATATCATCACTTCTGTATGCATTGCACAATTGCCATGTGTTGATTGTTATTTTTGCTTTCCGGTGTTGTTTGCTCTCCGGTAGATCACGAGTTCGGAGTTGAGCATCATTACTCCGACGAGCAGTTTGTCTACTCCGCTCAACAAGGCAAGCGTAATCCCCCCTCTGAGCATATCTTATCCTATGTTTCCGCAAATATTTTCTCCACTATAATATTGCATGCGGTTCTAAATGTCAATTTTGCTTGGATTAGAGTATCCTATAGTTGCATTAAGATTCCGATGCCAATACCTGTTTTCCCTCCTATTATCTATAGGTTTGTATTGTTGGCCTGAATACTTCACTATGCTATGTTGTTGCTTAGCCATGCTTAGCTAAATGCTTGGCCGTCCGATGGATGGTTCGTGTTTGAAACAGGTGATGAGGTAAATGGTTGATGGTGGAGAATTGTGGAGATGGATAATAAAATGCTAAAAGGTGGGGATGAGAGGCCACATGGGATGTGGTGGGTTGTCTCGTTCTCGCCGCCTAAGTGCGAGTTCTCGCCTACGAGCCAAGTTGAGCGTGCAACCATGCGTGGGCATATGGAACCTCGTCGACCGACTAACTTGTGGCGGACTAGCCGAGGGTCCTCTAGTTTGGCTTTCCATTTGCGCGTGCGTTGAAGATGGTGGCCAAGACTGAGATGAGGATGGTTGTGTCAGGAAAATAAGTGGCCGCGGGACAGGGTGCAAGAAGGTACCTCTTGTCCTACCGCCACTGATGATCCTGGGTTAGTCTTAAGCAAGGTAAAGGTCGTAGCCGCTCCCACCCAGCCGGCTTTCCCCGGAAGAGAGCTAAGAGCTAGGCAATGGGCCGGACGGTACGCATGGATAAGAAGCTTGGAGGTCCCTCGGGAACCTGCGTCTTTCACATTGTACACCCCTGCAGGGATAAATCTTTTCGAAAAGCCGTGTCCGCGGTTATGGACGACTTGGTGACGGATTCAGAGATCATAGAATAACTTGAACGGAATGATTAAAAACTGGGTACTAGAGGTACCACTCACAGATGCAAGGTGAGCTTCCTCGAGGGTGATTCGGGGAGGTGCCTTTGATGAACAGGTACAATGGTAGATGATGAGAAAGGTGATTCAAACAAAAGAGTCACTTCTTACCCCTTTTCAAAATAATCTGATTAGTCGATGCCATGGAGTTAGGTCTTTTTAAAATAAAATCAGCTTTATGCAAAACAGCCATAAAACCTTGAAAGCCAATCATCGAGCATATATTAGCTCTTAATCTTGCGAGTTCGTCGAACTCAACGTCGTTAGCTTATTTTCAGGAGAGGACTTCACCGACCTCGAAGGTGGGTTCTTTGTGGACGTCAACGAGTAGTCTGGGGTTCCCAGGTGGCAGCTTGGGACATCCCGGAACAGCTGGCGCTAGATGTTTATTTGCAGGCCTCTTAGGCCATAATTTGGATCTTGTTGTTTAGACAACCTATTTCGCTTCCGCTTGTTGTAATGTTGGGTCTGTGACCTCTGGTTGTCATTTGCTATCTTTCTCTATTATAAGAGTTGAACTATAATGATTTGTGTCGTAGAGTATGTGATGTGCCAGTTCTTCCACAAGTCTTGGTCTATCTATTATGCATTGAGGGTTGTGCCTGTGTTAAGGCATCAATCGGGGTGTTGCGTTGCCGATGATCCATTCCGAGCAATGCCTGCCAAAGGTTTTGGCCGGGAATTGGTACACCCGTAACCTCCGGTTGTATCGCTTAACCGGTGACACACAGCATCACTGTATAACAGTCAGGTCAGGGCGCCACACAAGCAGAGGCAAAGATTTACCCAGGTTCAGGCCCCTCGAGTGGAGGTAAAGACCCTACTTCCTCCTTGTCTGTTATTGATCGTGGAGATTATGAGGTTACAAGGAGGCTCCGGCGAGATGTCAATCTCGCAAGAGCTTTTGGTGGTTCGAGTATGGCTTGGTCCCCAGATCGGTGCCCCTCCCAGCCTTTAAATAGGCTGGGTCTCGGAGTCCTTAACCGACCTAGTTTATACATATGGAAAGTTCTAAACCGACTATGCCTATGTCTAATCTTGGAAGGTACTCCATCTTCTTGGGCCTCTTGTCTTGGGCTTCGAGTGGGCTCTTCGCTATCGGGCCTCAGTTGTTACGTGTACCAGGTACCCTCATGACGGGGTACCCGAGATGTATAACCATGTCAGTAGCCCCGAGTACTTGTCTGACTCGAAGAATCGGGCATGGACTCTTTCGTAAGTGCACGTCATATGCTTTGTATTCTGTATGTCATAATTGGAATTCCTGTATGAATAGCACATGTTGGCTATGTCGAGTATTTCATCGACTGCGGTTTTTTCTTATGAAAATCAAGGGATAATAGCTTAGTAGGCCCAGTACAGTCAACGGATCGGGACTGGTTAACTACACATTCGGGTAAAACCTTACTAGCTTTCAATCAAATTCGAGTCCCCGGACTCGAATCTGAAACAAACTGTCAGATTCGACTAGGCCGCTTGAGGTCTTACTGAGTCGATCTGCAGTATAACTTTGAATTTTACCCAACGCGTCCGTTGGGATTTTTCATCATGTCTGCTGACATGGAAAGTATAAGGATTGACGTTGCTGGAACGGTCCTTAGCCCAGCTCGAAAGTTCGGCGGGTCTTACCTTTGCACTATGCGTGCAGCATCCGAGATATTTGAGACGGACGCAACTCGGGAATGTTTCGAGTATGATTTGCATGTGTAGGGTCGATATATTTGTCGAGTAACCCTTTGATACTATCTTATCGGGTGCGCGACAGCGCTCCCGATGGGAGTAGCCCCCGAGATTGTGCTTTATTGCCTGCAATGGAGGATAATCTCAAAATATTATTATCCTGCATATGTTAGTCGAAGAAATCTTTTTGCCGTAATGCTATCGGGTGCGCGACAGCGCTCCCGATGGGAGTAGCCCCCGAGATTATGCTGTATTGCTTGTAATGGAGGATAATCTCAAAATCATTTTATCTCTGAGCATATTCAGTCGAAGATTTTTTTTTGATACGCTCCCGATGGGAGTGAAATTCTTCAGTCGAAGAAACGGTCGAGTGACCATTCTCCTGAAAACAACCGAGTGATTGATATGAATGTGGCGGACCTGAAATCCTTTCTGAATAAATCTGCTGTAATGACGTCATGGATGACGTTTTATGGCGACTGCGTCATCTGACACGCGGTGGCGTGCAGTGTGCTGCGATGGATGGGACGTGACACGTATGTGGGCCCAACGGGCGGCCGTTTGGACTGGATTTGACCTGTCAGGCATGATTTCTCCGGAGTTATGATGGCAGTTCCTAAATTCCCGTGCGTAGTGGGCGGAGTGGCCGGCGACGGTTGCCCTCCACGGCTGCCACGTGTACGGCTGGATTTACTTCCTAGCCCACGATCTTGCATCGACGGTGAGGATTCTTTTGCGACGAGGTTAAAAGGGGACGGCGGAGTAAATAGTGTTTTTACTTGCCATTTGCTCTCCCGCCGCCGCTGCCTCTTCTTCTTCCTCCCTGCGCCTCGCCATAGCCACGAGCATCCGGAGGGGCAGGAGTTCCGCAAACGCATCGGCGGATAGCGCCGCTAGAGCCTCCGCCAGCGGTTTGAAGAGGGACAAGGGAGCCTGGACCAAGTCCTCCTGCAGCAATAGGATGCTGACCGGACTGCAGAGCGATGGGCTGATCCCTGAGGATGTTTCGCAAGTCCGCATTCCCGTCGCTGAGGTAATCCCACGCCCAGGCCCCAATGAGCGGTCTGCTTTGTGGATTTTGTGAACAGGGATTCTCCTTCCCTGTTCACAACTTCTGCTGCACTGATGCACGTTTATGGGGGCAACTGCACGATTTTAAACGCCCGCATGGGCTTTTGCACATTGCGTGCTTTTTTGTTCTTTGCGAGTGCTTTCTGGCGTTGCTCCCTACTTTGGTCTCTTCCGCCGCATCTTCAAACGTCAAGCCCAACACAGCAGCAAGCGTCAAGGGAGCGACCTGGTGGTTTTGGAGTACAGCACGACCTGAAGTCGAGTACTTTCAAGATCAACTTCCTAGAGTCTGTGCAAGGATGGCGCCAGAAGTGGTTTTACATCAAGGATGTGACCATAGCCACCCAAGCTTTCGGGTTGCCTCCTTTTGATGCGGATGCTCTGGTGAAGAAGAGGCCCTCCTGGATCTCCCAGCCGACCGAGTCGAAGCCGAAGAGGCTGACGTTCTGATGGAGAAGGTGCTGAAGCTCCAGACCACTGCTGGTCGAGAGGTTACGGGCATCCACTTTCTGGCCATCATGGCAAAGAGGCGAGTGCAGCCTCTCCGAGCTCGAGTTGCATGCTTGGGCATACATCGTGCTTCTGATCCAACCCGCTCGCGCGCAGTCGAGCTATCTGATGCTGAAGCGGAGAAGTTGGTAAGAGGCCTTACCAAGCTCACCGATGAAGAACCTTGCGAGATGAACTCGCCTGTGGCTCCTATGAGACCAGCCACCCTACCAGAGGTAACAGTCGATGTCATATGTCAGTTAAATATGTTATGCATGTGAGAAATTTACGCCTTGCTGTTTTCTATTGTGCAGGGCCACAGAATGTATGAGTCGATGCCTCCTCTGCCTGAGGACGGCCCAGTGCCGCACAACGAGCCACTCGATGCGGGCTCAGATGATGAAGTGGCTTCACTCGCCACTGCACACACTCCAGAAGCCGATGAAGGCGATACTGAGGTGCAGGGCAAGCAGAAGCGGGCACGCGAGGAAGAAGACACCGCTGATTCTGAGGAAAAGGAGGGAACGAGACGAGTCGACAAAGGCGCTCAACCTCAACCCCCAATTCGCTCGCTTCCCCCTCACGTCCCGAAGAAATCACGCCCCAGCATGGTATGCTGGCGCCTGATCATTTATGTGACCTCACTAGGGAGTAAGTATTATGTGCATATGCTTTGTCACTTTATGAACTATGCCACTTGGTATACTGATAATGTTTTGATACAGTGTTTCCTCGGATGAGGATATGCCTCCGCCACCTACGGCTGATAAGAGCAGCGCAGCATCAACTGCTCGGACGCTGCCACCAGAGCAGCCGCCTACGTCTGCGACTCCTGCTGCTACAGCCATAGCTGCACCACCCGAACGAGGTGCAGCAACTGAGAGCGGAGCTGCGGTGAGATATCCCAGCGTCGACTTCTTCCTTCTTGGAGCACGTAAGTTTTATGCCTCGTCGAGTTCCAAACTTTTTGCCTAAACTCAGATATTGAGTTATGATGTCGCCTATGCCGTTCACTTAGGCTTTTGTGAAAGAGTTGCTGAAGGCTGGTGCCAAGTATGTGCACAAGGAGACGGAAGCCGCCACCCTGCAGCAGCAACTCGAAGCTGCGAAGAGTGCGTATCTTTTTATGCTTTTACGTGTGAAGTCTGATTCCTCTTCCAGTTTGCTGACCATGTGGTTGTTTTGCAGAGGCTGCCGCTGATGCAGCAGAAAATTTGAACCAGGCCACTCGTCGAGTGGATGATCTAGAGAAGAGGCTGAAAGCAGCCGAGCTGAGAGAGGAGTCGCAATTGGTCGACTTTCTGCTGCCAGCACCAGCTTAACTGGTATGAATTTTTGCTATGTTCCTTTTGAGGTTTGATATATGGTGCTGATCATTTTCCTTATGCTAGGCGTGATGGATGGCCCTTCTGCAACTGGCAAGCAAAGCTTGGCGCCTCACTCGATGAAAGCGTGGCTGTCTCGGAGGCCACCAGTAGCAGAGCAGGGAGATGCTGACGCTGGCGGTGAGTGCCTTTGGCGGCCTCCATGGCAGCTTCTTCCCCGGCGAAGAGCTTCCATCCTCTTTTGCGGAACTGGTGGGGTTCAATCCCGAAGGGACCGCCGTCGCCGATTTCTGTCGCGAGCAAATGGTAAGTGGTGCTCAGACTACTTTTCTCATGTTGCTCGCGCACGGAGTCGAGGCAGATTTTGACAAGGCGACGACGAAGTTTCCACGGGGTTCTGACGGCAAAACTGTCGGGTTCAACCCTTGGATGGATGCCGCTAAAAATATGCTCAACAGATGGTGACAACTGTTGAAGAAAGGGCAGCCAAGGTCCAGGCGAAGAAAACTTCCTCCAAGAAGTCGACGACTTAGCTAGTGATCCCTCTGTCGACTAGGTCTAGGTCGATCCTTTTTTTGCTTTTGCTAAGTGTAAATCATCAGACATCGTATCTGTCATGTTATGAATTATGAAATTCAGCAATCGGGAGGCGCAGCCCCCGAGCCTTTTGCTTGAGCTCTTCATGCTTCCTTATGCATTTAATTATTCTGACTGTAGAACCAAGCCTCTAAACCATCAACTGGCCCTGTTGTGGGTGGTCTTCGAAGTCGCGAAGCGTGAACGACCAGAAAATTATGGACTACCTTCAGCAGAAGCTTTCTGATGTGAAGGGCAACTGAAGGCAGCGCAAGACGCGTATGCTGAGTTGCAGTCGAGGCCATCCCCAACTTCGAACGGGAGGCCTTTTTGCTTGAAGAGTTGGAGAAAATAAACCTGCAACTCGAATGTAAGCCACTGTTGGATCATTGAGTTGTGCTCTTCGCGAGATGACTCGACTGGGCGATGATGAGCCCTTTGTTTTTGCGCAGGTGTTTGCTCCGACCCAATAAAGGAAGAGGCGCGGATACAGGATCGACTCGATGTTCATGCGAGTAGTGCTGAGTATTCCACTCACCCTTTTTGGTCAGACAGGGCGAAGAGTGCCATTCTGGTAAGGCTTCTGGACCGAGCTTGGCGAACTCCAATTCGACTGGAGACTTGCAGGTTGGCTTTAGTTCGAGTCCATGAAGCTTTGTTTCCTTTGAATGAGCAACCACAAAGCATTTTTGCATTGCTGAAGAAGTTTCGAAAAGGCAAGGCTATCCAAAAGTTTGTGCGCGAGCAACTGATTAGCGGGCTAATGTTGCTCTTGCCTTTGTGCGATTGCACCTTCCCCACGTCTTGATTTTAAAAGGATTGCGATGGGACCCGCACCCATACCAGTGGTGGTCCTGTGCCGATGGAAGAGCATTACCGAGAGACACGAGTGGACGCCTTGGTCTTAATCCATAAGTGCTCAAGGAAGAGGAGAAGTGGGCACAGCCGAAGACCAACCTGTAGATTAAGGTTGTATGTGGAGGGGTCAGCCCCCGAGTGTAAATTTTGCCATTGTACTTAGTACATATTTGTTTACTTGTATGTATGCAGCCCCGAGTCTATCGAGTGGGGTTTTATGAGTATAGAACATGAATTCTACAGCCCCCGAGTGTATCGAGTGAGGCTGTAGTTTTGCGATGTTTGAACATCAAATCAAGTTATTGAGTAACTTTTTAATTCTGTGTTTTTGACGACCCAGCCCCCGAGCTTTCGAGTGCGGCTGGGTGTTATGTTTGGGAGAGCGAAAGCTCATGTTTTGGAGTAGCACAGCCCCCGAGTGTATCGAGTGAGACTAAGGATGTGAATAGTTTATGCGAGTAGTGAACACGGAGAAGTATGAGGAATCATTGACTATATTCATTTTTGAATATTAGGCTGCAGGCCGCCTCATTAAAAACCTTCCAGTCCCCTTAGGTACCCTGGTAAGGAAAAGAGCGCGTCTGAAACCTGCAGCCATCCGACATTGTGCCTGTTACATTGTGCGACTGAGCTATCTAAGCATAGAAACGGCGCAGCTGCGCAACGTTCTAGGATTGTGCGAGAGTTCGCCTGTCTTCGCGTGCTTCAGTCTATATGCTCCACCGCCAATGACCTCGGTGATGATGAAGGGTCATTCCCATGGAGAGGCAAGTTTGTGCACCTTCTTTTGCTTCAGTCGAAGTACCAAGTCACCCACCTCGAAGGACCTGGTACGCAATCGACGGCTGTGGTAGTTGCGTAGATCTTGCTGAGACAGCTGTGCGTGCGAGCGCCGTGTTACGTGCTTCTTCCAGCAAGTCACTGCGTCTTCGAGTGCCTCGTCTGCATCGTCATCGTTGTATGCTTCGACTCTTGGTGCGTTGAACTTTACGTCTGATGGCAGAACTTTCTGCGCCGTAGACCATGAAGAATGGAGTGAATTACGTTGAGGCATTGGGTGTTGTGCGTAGGCTCCATAACACAGACGGGAGCTCTTCTACCCAAGCACCCGCAGCCCTTTTGAGTGGCACAAGGAGGCGCTTCTTGATTCACTTGTCACGAGCCCATTGGCCTTTTCGACTTGGCCGTTTGATTGCGGGTGCGCCACAGATGCGTAGTTGAGCGTGATGTCTTGCTTTGCAGAAGGACTTGAATTCCTCAGCCGTGAAGTTTGTACCGTTGTCAGTAATGATGCTAGTGGGCACACCAAAGCGGTATATCACTACTAGATATCGCAATATAGCCGAGTGCCATATTCCCGTCGGATATTAAAGTTTACCGTCGGTAAAGGCTATATCCGACGGTACACCGTCGGCTATCTCCCGTCGGCGAAGCTCGGTTCGGCCATTACTCTAATGTCCGACGGTACTATCGGCTATTACCTTTACCGACGGCGTAAATCCGACGTTAGCGGTGGGCAATGACTTGGCCATGGGCCTCCTAACGATGTTTAGACACCACTTATAACTGACAGTTTCCCGTCAATTATGTAATATCCGACGTATGTTTTCTACCGTCGGCATTCACAATGGCTGATGGTTTATTTGTCCCGTGGAATACTATTATACCTGAGAGGACGCTCGAAATTGTCATTCAGTGTAATAACCGATAGGACAAATAATTCACCAGGCAATTTGGTCCCAGCGTCAGTCATCATTGCTCCTCAAGGAAGGCTGCATAGGACAAACGTAGGGCACAACGTTGTCTACTCTAGTAGCATTCCGTAATTACATTCTCAAATCTCACTATCACAAGATTTATTCTCAAAGTGCTTGCCTTTCAATATATTTGACCTGAATGACATACGATGAACCATATTTACAGTGTAATAATGTATCACAACCGAACTAGAGTTGCATCCAGATCACGTTAAACCTTAATGATACATCCAAAGAAAAAAAGGACATCAAACACACTCCGGCAGGAGAACTTCAATTTATTGCATTGCTTTCGAAGAATTTCAATCTACACCACTCCTATCATGCTCCATCAAAGATACTATTTTCTTCAGCGAGACTACCTTCATCTTCCCAGTCCCTACAAACATTACAAAACTAGTTGTAAGAAAGATGATAAACCAGAGATCATAAGCGCAACAAACGAAAATAATCTGAACAAATGGCAAGATAAGTCAGACAAGTCACAATTATATATATTACAGAAATAGAAGTACTGCTACCCACTCAACTTAAATTTGTCACAGCACAAAATTTCTATTTTTAAACCACGAAACCAGTAGATTATAATCTGACCGAGATGCAAGTAAGTATTTAACAGGTGTAACTTCAAACAAAGTTCTTGGTCCGACTGATATTTTCAGAGTCTAGTAGTGCAAGTCTCCTTATTTATTCAGAGTACTAATTTATTATTAGTATTTTATTCACTTTCAAGCAATTAACAGATCACTGACCTAAGATATATGCAAAAGAAATTACCATGCAGAAGTTTATGAGCTTCCTACAACATTTGTAAAACTGTTTAGCAGCTTTTGCTATCTCCTCGCCTGGAAGAATACCTGCCACAACAATTGCATTGACTATCTTGAAAAGCATTAAGTGTGCATGCTTACCATCAATAATGGTTGTGCGGCAACAGAAATTAGCCCAAATCTCACCAATCGAAGTCACACTTGGGGCACTCCAGCATCACCAGTGGCAGTGAACTGAACTCCGGGCTCCTATGTGACCTGAACACTGAACACTTATCAAAATTACGCAAGGTAGAGAAAAAGCAATCAGTGAGGTATTTTTCTGCGTAAACTACAGCAGCATGACCCTACAATAATTTGGCATGGAGATGTAACCATATAGAACAGACGTAGCGTCAACGCATTCACTAAATTAACATCGAGACATATGCAAGTCATAACATGCCATTCTTAGCTTTTGGAGGGTGAGAACAAAGGTCAGACCTCGATGGCGCCGGTGCGATCAGGATCCTCCAACGCCATCCTGGGCGAGGCCGATGCTGCAGCCCTCCAGCACACAGATGACCCACTCCCTACATCGCCCGGCAGAACTTAAACATAATTCAGAAATAGAGTACGAATGGGAAACCAAAGACTCGAGGTAAGGGAACCACTATGATTACCTGCAGAGGATGTACAGTCTTGTTGCCTCTTTGATTGAGATCTTCCCTGGATTTTCGGAACTGAACTCCAGGATCCTGCGCGAATTGAACACCAATACGAATCAAAATTACAGAAATATAGAGAAGGCGACCAGCGAGCTATATTTTTTACGGAAATTGCAGTGGCATGACCCCATAATACTTCGTAAGTTAGATGTAACCATAGTGACCAGATATAGAATCAATATGAATTCACTAGCAAGTCCTTCTTGGCCTTTGGAAAGAGATCATACCTAGTTGGCGCCAGTGCCGGCGTGGTCAGGATCGGCCGACGACGTCCTAGTCGAACTGAGGCAACCATCCTCATGGAGGCCGCGAGAAGTTGGGTGCCCCTGGCAGCCTGTGCGCTACACCTCCTGCAGGGATGCCACCTCGTTTTTACCACCTCCGGCGCCGGTCGGGACTCAAGATCCGCCAGAATGCATGGCCATTTGGGCATGGTCTCTCTTGCCTCGCTCCGAGTCGAGATAAATAACGGGAGGTGGGGTGGGGAGGAGGTGGCGCGGAGACCGGATTTGAGTGGGAAAGTGGAGGAGGCACCGGTGCTAGCAGATCGGGGCGGCGGCGGGGAGGCGGCGAGCTAGGGGGGAGTTGATTTGGGATATGCTGCGGAGTGGGAGAGGGTTCTGATTGACGTGTGGAGGCTTTACTGCCCACCTGTTAGAGGGGTGGATGGGTGGTTCGCCAAATTCCTGCATCGCCCGCGCGCACTCAGTGCGAAATTGACGCGCACACGCGCCTAAAATCTGAAATTTGATGTTCTCTTTTTCCTCAAGTTTGCTACACACATTTTTTATTGACCTTTTATTTTATTATATTTCTGTGATGCTCTAGAAAAATCACAGAAAAATGGAGCAAAATTAAAAAAAATGAAAATTTTGGTAAAAAAAAACGCAGAGTTGCTACCACGACGTTGTAACCTCACGGGAGTTGTGCACCAAACAACTGAAATCATCGATGGAGTCTTGCCATACCACCATGTCGTAACTCGTCGGAGTTTTGAAAAATGAATATTTAATATTTTTTAAAAACTATCTAGCGTATTCGTAGTTTTAAGATCTATGTCGTGATTTTTTCCATGCTTGACGAGGTTGGATCAATAAATGTAACTCTGTTGAATAGCTCTCAACGTCACTTCAAAATGCAAGGTTTCCAATAATCGCATATGCATGGTCGTATATTTTGCCTCTTTTTATTTTCCTTTAAAAAAATAACCAAACAAATAATAATTTACACCATCGGCCACTAAATCTAATAACCGAGGGGTTATCTTAACCGTCAGCTATTACTATTTACTCTCGGCTATTTCATGTATGACCGAGGGTTAGTCACTGACCGTCGGTATTTGGGCATATAGCCGAGAGTTGCTTTTGAACCCGTCGGCTATCTTACTACATACCCGACGGTGGTAAATGTACCGTCGGCTATTACAAGAACCGTAGGCTAATATGAATTAATACCCGAGCGGTGTTCGATCCCCGTCGGGTGTGTGAAAAACCGTCGGTTATATTACATAATCCGAGCGTTTGACTTCAACCGTCGGTAATATGCTGCACCGTCGTCATTAGTGTAATAGCCGACGGCCGTCGGTTAAAAAATTTACCGTCGGAAATATGGGGATTTCTAGTAGTGTATGATGGATTTTATGAAATTGACTACGGTAGTGGCAGTCAAACTTGTGATAGGAACTGCTTCGATCCACTTGGTGAACTTGTCGACTGCCACCAGAAGGTGAGTATGCCCTCCATGGAGGATTTTTTGAGTGACCCAACCATATCGAGCCCCCACTGGCGAAGGGTCAGGCCAATGGTATTGTCTTTAATGCTGATGCGGGCGTGTGGCTTTGTGGCGAATTTTTGACAGCCGATGCACCTTTTGACTATGTCCTCCGCGTCTTTGAGTGCTGTGGGCCAGTAAAATCCTGCGCGAAAGGCTTTGGCTACGAGCGATCGACTGCTGGCGTGATGCCCGCAAGTGCCTGAATGAATATCACGAAGGATGGCTTGGCCATCTTCAAATGCTATGCAACGTTGGAACATACCTGACACGCTGCGCTTGTATAGCTCGCCGTTTGATGACGGTGATGCTTTGGATCGTCGAGTCACACGCCGTGACTCTGTTATGTCTTCGGGTACCTCGCCACGGAGTATGTATGCGAGAAGGGTTGAGTCCAAGTTGGCTCAACGAGGAGTACCTCGACTGGCGGGTCCTCTGTGCTAGGTGTCTTGCTTCTGGCTGGTGCGGCTGATGTGGGAGGTGCTCGCTTCTTTTTTATGGATCTATGCTCGATGCGCTCGAAGAATACACCAGGTGGTACTGGTGCCTTAGTCGCGCCAATATGCTAGCTTATCTGCTTCTTCATTGCTCTCACGTCCTATGTGCCACAATACTCGCAACCTTCGAAACTGCCCTCCATGAGGTTATACAGGTCTCGATATGTGATCATGTTGTCTGCGATTGCATCGCAGGCCTTCATTATTTGCTGTACCACAAGGTTTGAGTCACGGTAGATCATTAGTCGAGTGCATCCAAGGGCTTTGGCCATCCTCATGCCATGGATTAGAGCTTCGTATTCTGCTTCATTGTTTGATGGGAACTCGAACCCCATTTGCAGGATGTAGCGGAGCTTGTCGCCTTTTGGAGATGTGAGGATGACGCCTGCGCCGGCGCCTTTGTTTTTCTTCGAGCCGTCAAAGTACATTGTCCATGAGTTGGATATATCTGTGCTCCTGGTAGCTGAGCTTCAATCCACTCGGTGTGGAAGTCAGGTACGACTTGTGCTTTGATGGCCTTCAGGTAATCATACTTGATGTCTCTTGGTGCTAGCTCGATGAGCCATTTTGCGACTCGCCCAGTTGCGTTGGGGTTTGTGAGGATGTCTCCGATCCCTGAGGTGCTGATTACAGTGATCGGGTGCTCGGAGAAGTAATGCGTTAGCTTCCTTGAAGACATGAACACGGCGTAAGCCAGCTTTTGATAGTGCGGGTACCGCTGTTTGATATAGAGAGGACTTCGCTCAAGTAGTAAACTGGACGTTGTATGCTTTGGGCGTGTCCCTCCTCCCTGCGTTCGACTACCAGTACGGTCACACCACCCTGTTAGTTGCAGAGACATATAGGTATAGTGGCTCGCGTTCCCTTGGTGCGACGAGGATTGGAGGGCTTGTGAGGACTCGCTTGAGGTCCGTGAAAGCTGCTTCGGCTTCGGGCGTCCACTCAAATTTGTCTGCCTTCTTCATCAATCGATAGAACGGGAGTGCTTTTTCACCCAGCTTGCTGATGAATCGACTGAGTGCTGCTACTCGACCCGCCAACTTTTGCACGTCGTGGAGCTTTGAAGGCCTTTGCATCGTCAAGATGGCCTGTATTTTCTCCGGGTCTGCTTCGATTCCTCGTGCTGAGACGATACCCGAGAGTTGTCCCTGGCACGCCGAACGAGCACTTCTTCGGGTTGAGCTTGATGTGGAAGCGTTTGAGGTTTGCGAATCTCTCGCAAATCATCGAGTAGTGTTTTTCCTCCTTGTGTGATGACTATGTCGTCTACATAGACCTGGACATTTCGCCCAATTTGCTTCTTGAGACAGTCTTGCATCATGCGCTGATAGTTGCGCCTGCGTTCTTGAGCCCGAAAGGCATTGTGGTGTAGCAGTAGACCCCGAGTGGGGTTATGAACGCCGTTTTCTCTTCGTCTTCTTCCTTCATCCTTATCTGATGGTAACCCGAGTAAGCATCCAGGAAGGACAAGCGAGCGCACCCGCGGTGGAGTCGACGATCTGGTCGATTCGAGGTAGTGAAAGTGATCCTTTGGACAACACTTATTGAGTGCTGTGAAATCTACACACATCCGAAGGATATCTGTGTTCTTCTTCTCCACGAGTAACGGGGTTGGCCACCCAGTGACTTCTTGATCTCTCTGATGAAACCTGCTGCGAGTAGTCTGTCGACCTCGGCTTCGACTGCGATTCTTTTGGGCCGGATATACGACGCATTGTTTGCTTGACTGGTTTAGCTTCTGGAAATAATTGTAGAGAGTGCCGGCGAATTCCCTGGGAATACCTGGCATGTCTGCTGGACACCACGCAAATATATCCCAGTTCTCACGGAGGAATTCGACAGCGCGCTTTCCTATGCGATAGGCAGACTCGACGAGACATTGACTGTCTTGGTCGTCAGTCGGGTGCACTTGATGCGACCTTGTGTCATTGGTGGCGTTGAATGCTCTGTCGACTGCCATCTTTTTGTGCTCCGGCATAAGTGTTCTGTCGTTGGAGACCGCTAGCTCGGCGAACGTTGCTTCCATGCCAAACATCTCAGAGATTTTGCTGAATTCTCGATCGCAAGAGTCAGACTTTTGAAGTTTCCCTTGACTGTGATTACTCCTTTTGGTCCAGGCATCTTTAGCTGGAGGTATGCGTAGTGTGGCACCGCCATGAATCGAGCGAACGTCGGGCGTCCAAGTATAGCATGGTATTGTGACTTCCAGTCGACCACTTCGAACTCAATCGACTCTGTCCTGAAGTGGTTTTTGTCCCCGAACGTTACGTCGAGTTGTATGGTGCCCTGGGCTTATTGCTTTGCCTGGGACGATACCGTGGAAGGTATTTGAGGATCTTGGCAGGTTTTCGACTGACCTGTTCATTTTGCGAAGTATCTGCGAAGATTATGTTTATGCCGCTACCACCATCCATGAACACCTTGGACATGGCGTAGCCTCCAATTTGCGCATCGAGTACCAGAGCAGAGTGCCCCGGGCGAACAACCGACGGAGGTGGTCCTCTCTGCTGAAACTTATTGCGGTTTCAGAACCCTTCAAGAATTCAGTTACAACAGGAGGCGACATGACTGCCATGTTTACTTGTCGAGTGCGAAGTTTTTGCTCCCTGTTGGAAGGGCGACCTTTCTGTATCATGTACATCTGCCCTTGGGGTGGAGGGTACTGAGGTTCATCCACCCGAGGTACAGGTTGTATGGCACCCACGATATTTCCGCCTGCCTGAGGCTGTGGTGGTGGAGGTGGTGCCATGAGAACTGGCACATTGTTTGGCTGAGGCACGGGCGCGGCGCATGTGCGTGCGGCTGTTGCCTTTCTAAGGTTTATGTAATCAGACGCCATTTGTTCGAATTCCCTGCAGTTTCTCATCGAGTGATTGGAGCGCAGTTTTCCGTCTTCTCCTTTGTACAGGTAGTCTGCAATCAGCATCCATCTTCTCTTCGAATGATCGCTCGGATTGTGCCCCGGATCTTGACTTGCGCCAATCCTTCCTCTTGTAGCTATCACTATACGTTGGCCGCGATCTCGACTGTCCCGACGATCATCTCGACTGTCCCGCCGATCTTCTGACCGCCGATCGCCTCTTTCCTGGTCATTGCGGGTGTGGAAACCCAGCCGCCATGAATCGGTCTGTCATCGTCGTAGTGACGTTTTGAATGTTTGCGCCTTCGTTGTCTCTGTACGAGTCTCTGCGATTCGACTGCCGCTTTCATGATGTCACGGGTGAGGACCCGCGTGTTGTTCGTGCCATATCTTCTCCGTCTGCCCACTCAGTCGCAGTCATCAAGAGGTTAGCCACAGAGGTTGGCTTTTTGCGACCAAGTGCTTCTTTGAGGTCTCGCCTGGCGAGTCCCATTATGAATGCGTCCATGGCCATATCTTCTGAAATTACTCCGACTGAGTTACGTATCTCAGTCCATCGTCTGATGTATGATCCCAACGTTTCGTCTGACCGTTGAACACAAGCTCGGAGCTCCTCAAATGTTTTTGGGCGCTCACAGAGAGGCTCGAAGTTTTTGATGAAATCCTCACAGAAGTGATCCCACGAGTCGTACTTTGATGAAGGCAGGGCCTTGAGCCAGTCGCGGGATGTGCCTTCGAGCATTAGCCGTATGTACTGCATGGCTGTGGTGTTTGTGCCGCGCTGGCACGCAACAGCCAGCCTGTAGTCTTCTAGCCACCCGGAAGGTTCCTGTCGACCAGTGTACTTGGGTTGCTCAGATATTAGTTTGAACCCTTTGGGCATCCGTGTCTCGCGGACTCGTCGAGTGAAGCATGAGGCCCCATGTGACTGAGGCTCCGGATCAGAGTATGAGTCACTGCTATAAGATCTGCGTGATCTGCTCCTGGACCTGCGCCTACGCGAGCTGCTTCTTTCCTTCGAGCGGTGGCGGCGGCCACTACGGTTATGCTCTTCTCGACGTGTGTCGACTGGCGCGATCTCGACTCCCTCCTGGAGCTGCTGGGGTTTGGCGTATGGCCTTTGCTGCTAAGGCGAGTGATTTGATCTGTTGGCGATGCAATTTTGCGTTGGGGTCATCAGCTGGAGGCTTGATGGCCTCGAGGTATGCTGCGGCGGTGAAGAGAGCACCCGCGGCAGTTTTGGGTACCGGAACTCCTTCCGCGTCGTATGTCATGAAAGAGTTGCCCAGATTGCGGGTGAGTGCCGCCCTTTCCTCCGGCGAGAGGTGTGACAATCTTGATCTGGGTCTTGTGTCTGCTTGCCCGGTAGAGCTCAGGGAGAGCTGCCTTCTGCGCGCACTCGACAAACTTGCTTGCTTTTTACGCTCTTCGAGTGTTGCTCTGATCTGCTGCAGTCGAAGCGTTTCCTGCCAGGTGAAGTATTGGAAGGTCAACATCTCCTCCCGTGTTGCGTCCATGGGCATCATTGTGCACTCCTTAATGACTTTATCTGCTTTTGCTGCCATCTCAACAGTGATTGTGAGAGTTGTAACTCCATCCGGCATGGCGACTGTGCACGGAATTCTGTAGGCCTACGGCTGGCCGCGACATCTGATGACTCTGCGGCGATGGCGACGTAGACTTGCTTGGGTATCACCCGAGGGTATGTTTGTGTATCTTTGAGTCCCGCCATGGACTCGACGTCGTCATCAAGGATTATGTCGGAGTCGATGTGTCCGTCGAGTGGTCCGTCCGGACGGATCTCGCTGTCGATGTCTTCATCGCCTATGCTCATCTCGATGTCGGTGAAATCGTTATGAATCTCGGAGTCGAGGTTGTTGTTGCTGGTGCAGATCTCGGAGTCGACGTAGCTGTCGATATGAGTGTCGAGTTCATCGAAGTCGCTGAGGGAGATCTCGCAGTCGAAAGTGTCGTCGAGTGGGAGATCGTGCTCAGGATCGTTTATGGGGTATGCTGATTCGGCTCCTCTCCTTGGAGTTCGTCGATGAGCTCGTTCATCTCTCGAGTCGACATGGTTGTTGCAGACGAACAAGCTTGAAGAGTTGATGATGGCATGGGCGCAGTTGATGGATCCGCTGTCGAAGGAGCCGCAACCGATGGAGCCTCGGGTGCGGGAGTTGCGAGTTGTCGTGGATCCGTCAAGTCCTTCACACCAAGCTTGTTGACGAAAAAAATTGAACGAACCAATGGTTAAACCCAAACCTGACTCAAGATCGGAGAAGGCCTCCTGGAATTCTGGCGAGTGCGGCTCGAAATCCACCAGAGGATCTGATGCACTTTTTGCGGGTGAAGCCGGCGTATCGCCATTTGTCGAGTGAGCCGGCGAGTTGCCGTGTGTCGCCTGAGTTGGCGAGTTCTGTTTGTTGATGCAGCCGGCGAATTGCCATTTGTAGATCCGATCGGCGAGTCGCCGACTTCCGATGGAACCGAAGAAACCGTGAGTCCAGCACTATTCTTTCCCACAGACGGCGCCAATTGACGAGGTGTATCATCACCAAATCCCATGGTTAAGGACCTAGGGTTGAGATTACGGGAGAGAACGTGGTAGTGTTGGTAGTTTCGTCGGCTGACAAGCAGAGGCAAAGATTTACCCAGGTTCAGGCCCTCGAGTGGAGGTAAAGACCCTACTTCCTGCTTGTCTGTTATTGATCGTGGAGATTATGAGGTTATAAGGAGGCTCCGGCGAGATGTCAATCTCGCAAGAGCTTTTGGTGGTTCGAGTATGGATTTGTCCCCAGATCGGTGCCCCTCCCAGCCTTTAAATAGGCTGGGTCTCGGAAGTCCTTAACCGACCTAGTTTATACATATGGAAAGTTCTAAACCGACTATGCCTATGTCTAATCTTGGAAGGTACTCCATCTTGTTGGGCCTCTTGTCTTGGGTTCGAGTGGGCTCTTCGCTATCGGGCCTTAGTTGTTACGTGCACCAGGTACCCTCATGACGGGGTACCCGAGATGTATAACCATGTCATTGTCCATCACCCAGTGCCTAAGCGTGCTAAAGCGTCGCCTTTACCGGCAGAGACGGGACGTGACATAGACGCAACGACGCTCGTGGGCACCGCTGTCATTGACACCGACCGCATCTGAGCCTAGCTCTCGACGGCCGACTGCCTTGCCTCCCAAATTCACACCAGCTTGCCCACCTGACCACCACCAATGCCATCAAGCCTTCGCAGAGAGACTGGTCCAGGACCTTTGGCCCAAGGGCCTACAACAGCTGGATTTAGAGCTCCACATTGAGGGCAGCGTAGCGCCTTGCGCCTTGTCACGAGGGCACCCGGGGCAAGCCGAGGACACGACCTAGGAGAAGCAGCAGGATGTCGGGAGTCATGTCGCGCTGCTGCAAGCCGGGGCCAGGCCACCCATTGGAGCCCATTGATGCGCTTCATGCCTCGCCGGGTGCCAAACTGCTTCGCCGGTCCACTAGGAAGAGAATCGAAACCATTGAGGAAAGAGCAACCTCCATGTTGTGTCGCCGTTCTGCTAGCCAGAGGAACCATGTCCCCGCCGGTGGCGTGCCCATCCACCGGCCAATCAAGCAGCCTCATCCGGCCGGCGGAGGGGGTTTGGAGAGAGGAGGGGGTGGCGACGGGGAACACAAGGTTCCGCCCAAAGCCACCAGGGAGGTGACATGAGGGGCGGGATATGTATATTTTGGTATAGAAGAGAGAAGTATGCATCACTAAAAAACATTGATATTGGCAATAAGATAGGTATCTTCCGGAGCAGATTATCGGCATCGGTAAATGAGCTTAGGTAATCTGGCCACTCTCACTGCCGCGGCAGATCGTCGGATCAACAACACTCGGCTCCATGCATATGCTGGCCGTGCACTGCTCAACTTATATATATAGAAGATCGAGCAGGGAGTGGCAACAGGCATACAGGTGATCGAGAACGAACAAAAATCCAAATTGTAGGGTGACGGCTGCGTATTTTCCACACCGACGCTGCTCGATCAGTTCTGCAGCAGCGGCAAAAAAAAAAAAGCAAAACCAAGACTTGCGTCCTACGATGCTTCAGCTGCGCGCCTGCGTTTCGCATTCAGGACGGGGACATTTCTCCTCCTGAATTCTCAATCAACCGGCCAGCTCTGCTTTGTAAATCAAGGTGCATTGAGCGCCCGCTTGGATTTCTCGCATGTGTTTTTTGTTTGTTACACGATCGTAGCGTCGGTGGGTGGCGTGCTGACATGTGCTACCAAAATTAAAGGTACCTGGTCACCTTCCTAGCGCCTATCGCCAGATCAAAATCAAAAAGGGTGGCGCGTCTCGTTTGCTTCGCGCTCAATGCTCACTCGAACGAACGACCCAAGGTTTGCAGAGGCCGAGCGAATGGCTTGCATATGCTCATCGGTTTCACTTCAGTGAAGCAAGTAAATAGAGCGACACTAACTATATGTGACGAATCCGGCACATAAACAATCAATGGCATGGAAAAGTTTTCTATTTGGCAAAAAAAAAATGGGACGAAGTTCGAGCTAGAACTAAACCTACGGGACATCAGATGGATGCGTCCATTTTCAGATGATTTTTAAAGGGTGTACCACTCACCAATCACCAATAGAAAACCGAAAAGAGAGTTTTAGGAGAAAAAAGGAGATGGCGGGAAATCCAAGTATCGGTTGGTCGGGGTTGGTCACTCCGGAGACGCACGCAGCCCTGACAGGTGACAACGGCAGCGGCAGAATCCAGCACAGCGCAGGACACCGGCAAAACCAACCTTTCGCTTCACTTCGCGGCAACTGGGACGCCGCACCCAACAGATCGACCCGGCTCACCACGCCGGCGCCCATCCGTCCGTCCGTTCGCCGGCACGCGCGCGCGTGGACTCCATCGGGCGCACCAGATCGAACAGCCATCCCTCACCTCTCTCACCCGCCAAAACTCCCCGCGAGAGCATCCCTCTTTAACCCTCGCATATAGCCCCTGCCACAAGCGAACCAAGCACCACCACCCCCACGCTCACACCTCTCCCACACCCACTCGCACCCAGCGCCGGCGAGTGAGCTGCGGTGCACCGCGCGCGACGATGGAGGCGGGCGCCGGGCTGGTGGCCGGCTCGCACAACCGGAACGAGCTGGTGCTGATCCGGGGCCACGAGGACCACAAGCCGCTGCGCGCGCTCAGCGGGCAGGTGTGCGAGATATGCGGCGACGAGGTCGGCCGCACCGTCGACGGCGACCTCTTCGTGGCCTGCAACGAGTGCGGCTTCCCGGTGTGCCGCCCCTGCTACGAGTACGAGCGCCGTGAGGGCACCCAGAACTGCCCGCAGTGCAAGACCCGGTACAAGCGCCTCAAGGGGAGCCCCAGGGTGCACGGGGACGAGGACGAGGAGGACATCGACGACCTCGAGCACGAGTTTAACATCGACGACGTGAAGACACAACATGGCGCCATCCAGAACAGCCACATCACCGAGGCCATGCTGCACGGCAAGATGAGCTACGGGAGGGCCTCCGAGGATGGCGGCGACGGCAACCACACGCCCATGGTCCCGCCTATCATCACCGGCAATCGATCCATGCCCGTATGAATCCTTTAGCTCACGCTACTTGTTGTTGCTTGGGTGGTTCTAGCTAGCTCAGGAATTAAACTGTTCGTTCATAACAATTCAGGTGAGCGGCGAGTTCCCGATATCAGCAGGACATGGCCATAGCGAGTTCTCCTCCTCCCTGCACAAGCGCATCCATCCGTACCCATTGTCCGAGCCAGGTGAACGCTCGCTCCAAAAACTTTTTGTTTCGCGTGTTCGTGTCCTTAAGCGGCACTGATCACTTACTGTCTTACTGATGAGGAGAAATTTGATCAGGGAGTGCCAAGTTCGACGAGAGGAAGGAGGTCAGCTGGAAGGAGAGAATGGACGACTGGAAATCCAAACACGGTGCCGCTGACCCTGACGACATGGACGCCGACGTGCCCCTGTATGCAATCCTCACAACAAACCCAGCCGCAGCACTTGTGCTTAATTCAAAATTCAATAACCGTTACTGATCTCCTGAAGTTTTATGTGTCTGTGATGTGCAGGAACGACGAGGCGAGGCAGCCTCTGTCGAGGAAGGTGTCCATCGCGTCGAGCAAGGTGAACCCGTACCGCATGGTCATCATCCTCCGTCTCTTCGTCCTCTGCGTCTTCCTCCGGTACCGTATCCTCAACCCCGTCCCGGAGGCCATCCCGCTGTGGCTCACCTCCATCGTCTGCGAGATTTGGTTCGCCGTCTCATGGATCCTCGATCAGTTCCCCAAGTGGTACCCCATCGACCGCGAGACCTACCTCGACCGCCTCTCCCTCAGGTCCTTAACTAAATCAGTCACAATTTCTTTCTTGATCCTCCACAACTACCTGTCCATGCCTCTGAACTCTGAAAATGAAATGTGCAGGTATGAGAGGGAAGGGGAGCCGTCGATGCTGTCGGCGGTGGATCTGTTCGTGAGTACGGTGGACCCGCTCAAGGAGCCCCCGCTGGTGACGGCGAACACCGTGCTGTCCATCCTGGCCGTGGACTACCCGGTGGACAAGGTGTCGTGCTATGTCTCCGACGATGGCGCGTCCATGCTGTCCTTCGAGTCGCTGTCGGAGACGGCGGAGTTCGCCAGGAAGTGGGTGCCCTTCTGCAAGAAGTTCAACATCGAGCCCCGCGCGCCGGAGTTCTACTTCTCCCGCAAGGTCGACTACCTTAAGGACAAGGTCCAGCCGAACTTCGTCCAGGAGCGCCGCGCCATGAAGGTACTTTCTGAAACAACTCTTCACCTTCGGTTGAATCTGCTTTGTAAGTGAAGAATTGTTGCTGATCATTTTGTTTGATGGGTTGATGAGCAGAGAGAGTACGAGGAGTTTAAGGTGCGGATCAACGCGCTGGTGTCCAAGGCGCAGAAGGTGCCCGACGAGGGGTGGATCATGAAGGACGGCACGCCGTGGCCCGGCAACAACACCCGCGACCACCCCGGCATGATTCAGGTGTTCCTGGGTCACAGCGGTGGCCATGACGCCGAGGGCAACGAGCTGCCGCGCCTGGTCTACGTCTCCCGTGAGAAGCGGCCCGGGTTCCAGCACCACAAGAAGGCCGGCGCCATGAACGCTCTCGTACTGCACTGCAACCATCGCTTCCTTGTTCACTCGGACATACCCGTTTTCTTACGGTTCTCTGAACTTTTACGTGACACTCTGACAGATCCGCGTCTCCGCCGTGCTGACCAACGCGCCCTTCATGCTCAATTTGGATTGCGATCATTACATCAACAACAGCAAGGCTATCCGGGAGGCGATGTGCTTCCTCATGGACCCGCAGGTCGGCCGCAAGGTCTGCTACGTGCAGTTCCCTCAGAGGTTCGACGGCATCGACGCCCACGACCGATACGCCAACAGGAACACTGTCTTCTTCGATGTAAGCCTACCATTCCATCACACCTAAATTATGTGTCTAGAAACGGAATTACGAGTGATGGACCTCTGACATTAGTAAGTTCTTGATTATCAGATCAACATGAAGGGGCTCGATGGTATCCAAGGCCCAGTGTACGTCGGAACAGGATGTGTGTTCAGGAGACAGGCGCTCTACGGCTACAACCCTCCTAGTGGCCCCAAGAGGCCGAAGATGGTGACCTGCGACTGCTGTCCCTGCTTCGGCCGCAAGAAGCGAAAGAATGGCTTAGACGGGCTGCCGGAGAACGTAGCCGACGGAGGTAAGTTTCAGAGAAATCACACGCTGAACATTGTCTACAGTTCAGTGACCTGCTCCAGGTTGGTGAAATTTCCTCTTTGGCTCTTCAGGAATGGACGGTGGCAAGGAGTTGATGATGTCCCAAATGAACTTCGAGAAGCGCTTTGGGCAGTCTGCCGCGTTCGTCACGTCGACGTTCATGGAGGAAGGTGGCGTCCCACCGTCGTCGAGCCCCGCAGCTCTGCTCAAGGAGGCCATTCATGTGATCAGCTGCGGCTACGAGGACAAGACTGATTGGGGTCTAGAGGTACAGGAAAAACACACAGGCCATCTGTTCGGCCAACTATCTCCATAGTTTCAGACTTCAAGTACTGATTTGTGTTCCTTCCATGAATATGATGCAGCTTGGGTGGATCTACGGATCGATCACGGAGGATATTCTTACCGGATTCAAGATGCATTGCCGCGGGTGGCGGTCGATCTACTGCATGCCGAAGCTTGCCGCCTTCAAGGGGTCGGCGCCGATCAATCTGTCTGACCGTCTCAACCAGGTGCTGCGGTGGGCGCTGGGATCCGTGGAGATCTTCTTCAGCCGACACAGCCCTTTGCTCTACGGCTACAAGGGCGGCAACCTCAAGTGGCTCGAGCGCTTCGCCTACATCAACACCACCATCTACCCCTTCACCTCGCTGCCGCTGCTCGCCTACTGTACCCTCCCAGCTGTCTGCCTCCTCACCGGAAAGTTCATCATGCCACCGGTCAGTGCTACACGGCCAGTCTTCTCCGTCATCTTTCTTCCCGCCAAATTCCACTAGTTCAAATGTCTGACATTTTTGTGGTGTTATTGTGTTGCTGCAGATTAGCACATTTGCCAGTCTCTTCTTCATCTCGCTTTTCATTTCGATCTTCGCCACGGGTATCCTGGAGCTGCGATGGAGCGGGGTGAGCATTGAGGAGTGGTGGAGGAACGAGCAGTTCTGGGTCATCGGTGGTGTGTCGGCGCACTTGTTCGCCGTCATTCAGGGCCTGCTCAAGGTCCTGGCTGGTATCGACACCAACTTCACCGTCACCTCCAAGGCCACAGGTGACGAGGACGACGAGTTTGCAGAGCTCTACGCCTTCAAGTGGACCACCCTCCTCATCCCACCGACGACGCTGCTGGTCATCAACATCATCGGCGTCGTGGCAGGCATCTCTGACGCCATCAACAACGGCTACCAGTCATGGGGTCCGCTCTTCGGCAAGCTCTTCTTCGCCTTCTGGGTGATCGTGCATCTGTACCCGTTCCTCAAGGGTCTCATGGGGAGGCAGAACAGGACGCCCACCATTGTCATCATCTGGTCTGTTCTGCTGGCCTCCATCTTCTCCTTGCTCTGGGTCAGGATCGACCCGTTCACCGTCAAGGCCAAGGGGCCTGACGTGAAGCAGTGTGGCATCAACTGCTGAGCGCATCAAGAATCTTTGAAGATTGTGCATAGGGAGGAGAACAACTTGAACGCAAGTTTAGTATTGTTGATATTTTGTTCATGATATGTTTTGTGTAATATTTTGGGGACCAGAATTGGTTTAAACAAGAATTGAACAAAGGACCAGGTTTCGATATCAAGCAACAAGGATTGTATTCATGTGTTTTAGGTGTGATTGCACCCATGGCTAACTGGTAACTTGGCTCAAATCAAAGCAGCAAAGCCTAATGTAGCTAATAGGTGCATCTTCTTGATCATGAACATAACTAACGCTGGAGAGTAGCATTCAGACTGCTTGTCTTTGCTCCTTCTATATCAATATAAAAGGCAAAGTTTTTGCCTTGTGGATGAGATGGACGTATCGGTGATGCTTCCCCTTTCCGGACGCATACATCGTTTCTAATTAAAAAAAGACTGCAGCATAATGAACTTTGGCAACAGAAAAAGAATGCATGTGAGCACCTTGTAGATTTTGCATTCTAGCAGCAGCAAGAGAACGCTTTAGACAGTTTCTTGTTTAGGTGAAGGGCCTGAGCTTAGGGGCCAAGGGGGGTCCAAATGATACAGTGTCCCAAAATCCTAAGACATCAAACTTGGAATTGGAAATGTAAGCAGAAGAATTCCGGTATTCGAACCATCATAAATGTGTACCACACAAGTGTTATTTTAGAGTAAACTGCAATCCTACGGCAACATGTATATTGGTACGATTGAGATGTCAGTATCCAAACAATGGAGTTGGTTGAAGTGACAAAGACAGTACAACTACAAAAACTGGTAACACATGTTGCACACAAGGGAGAATCCATATTTGTCAGTATATTTTCCTCATATTTCATTTGTGTATTCTCTTTCCAGATGTCAAAAAAATACAGTGGAAAAGAATAGGGCTTTACCCCTAAAACGAAACTACTAACAGAACAAGAAAGAAGAACTAAGGGGAAAAGTAGCTAGAAGCGCGCTGTATGGTAAAAGCAATTTACACATGAGGAGACCTACAAGCTATCGTATCTACTAAGCACTGTGAGTTGTTATCTGCACAGCATCGCACCTTGATCGCCAGGGGATGTTTAAAATTCTTATGTGTTGTTATTTTTTTCTCCACGGGCTCAACTTGCACAGTTGTACCTACTCACAAAGATTGGTGGGTTGTTAATTCATCTGGACAAGTCCTTTACTTGCATAAGATGTGTCCGCAGGCTAGACTCCTGTACCTGATTAAGATACAATAGCACTAGTAAGACCTCGTGTACAACTGCTGTCATCATGTGAACAATTAATCACCAGTTCACCACCAACCAGAGAAAGAAAATGCGTTTTGCAAATTTCAGAGCTTTATGGTTACTTCTTAGAAGGAAATTCTTGGGAATTGAATGTAAGTACCTCCAGTTTTGCTGCCATAGCTAAGAGTTCTCTGCATTCATCAAGCATGACCTTTTCTTGTCTTGCAACGACTGAAAGCTCTGAGACCAAATATGCCCTGTCTTCAACCTGGCAAGAAAGATGCTCTAATGTCAGTGAAAACGGACGTTGACAAGAATTCAGCGTAACAGGGAGAGATGGCCTTTCCTAGTTCTTCAACTTTAGCACTTCAGTTCAATTTATATCATGAGCTTATTGAATGCTAAATCAGCCACCCGAGGGTGCGTGCAGAAAGATTTCAACTAATGATGTGCACCCAATTTTTTGCTTGGGCTTTATTTATGCATTAGTGATTTAAGAGTCAATATATTTTATCAGCTTTTTGATGTACAAAAAAGTATTTTATAAGCTGGGGGTTCCCACGGAAAATAATAACACTCAGAACATCACCACCTACTACCAGATAAAAATATTTCTTATAGTATGAATCATACTTCTCCTGCAACTCTTGTGATGAATGTGTATCAAACCATGAGATAAAGTCAAAGATCTGCCTACGTTAAAGACTTGATTTTATTAGCAAGGTAAGTAAACGTGGAAAGTAAAGTCCTCAGTTATCTGACCTTAGAAAGCATACAATGAACTGACGATCCCAAACCTTGCATGACATCAACAGCTGAGCTTACAGCATTCTTAAGACTAACTGCATCGGCCTGTTAACACAATGGGAATACCGGTTATCACAATCGCAAGCGTAATAATTGGGCACAAGCAGAAGGGCAACCGCAAAAATATTCTAAGTTTAATCAATGCAGTTTGAGAGCATACCCTCGCTCCTGATGTGACTGGAAGGCGCAGTGTGCTTGCTTTTAGAGCCTCAGTTGCCTGAAATAAAGAAAGACTATTCTCCTTCTCAAGTGCTGGCCATTGTTCGAGGTGAGCAATCTGAACCACAGTAACAGCAGATTAAAAGAGGTGATGTATGCATTTACAGTCATAATCCATGTAGTATTGGCCATTGGTCATTACATGCGTTCTTTCAGATCCCTAATTTTCAGAGTTCATATCACCCTCTTTTGGAGAAAAGTAAATTTTGAACGCGATATGACAAATGAGAAGAGTCCTATTAGTATATAACCATGTAATTATGTCATAATCTTTCAGAGAGGACGTTTTGAAACAATCATTGTATTGTATGCTTCAATTGATATCAACAGGAACAACGTAGCAAATTTGTGCCAACTTGTCTTAAATTGGAATTATAGTCGAATGAGAATAACATGATTTTCACAATATGTTTGGGAGAACTAAGCCATCGATGCAAATGAGGTGGACCTTACCTGCTCTTGCAGAATGTCATACAGCTTCAACTCTTGCTGATGACGTTGCACCATGATTCTTCGCAAATTAACAGCATCCCTCAAATTCGAGGTATCCCTCCAAACATTATATAGAATATTCTGTTTACATGAGAACAGGAAAACTTTCATCAACTGAACATCACTAAACAAAATAGTAGCAAAGCTCAAACGAAAAGTACAACTACACCAAAAGTACCAATGCTAAAAATCATTAGACCACATGCTTCTAAACATATGTATGACTATACGAGAATTTTTTTATAATGCAAAACTGCTGTCAGTAGTGTCAAACAGTTGTTATCACCACACTTAACCTGAAACAGTCACATGCCTAATTAGGTAACTTACTGTTGATGAACCATAAGATGTTTCTATCATAAAGTTTAGCCAAAAAAGGATGCAAAATGAGAGTGTGTTGTGTTGTGTTGGTATCCTATAAATTAGGGATCAACTGAATTAGCATGGAAACAAAAACAGGAATAAGGTCCTTGCATGAAACAGACCGGCTTGAAACATTTTTAAATAACAAAAATGCTATGTTTACCTCCACAGCGGACTTTTGGAAAGATAGAACATCTTCAGCACGAGCATTTACAAAGAGCAACTGCAAGTATCTATTATGCAGCAAGCGCAGTTGATGGACATTTTCAATTTGGCTGGCATTCTTCCTTCCCTTTCTTGGATCAACCATGTAGCTAACAACAGGAGACATAACACCTGGTTGAATAGTTCCAGCACTTTGTGAACGGCAAGGTGTTGAAGGCCTTGTCCGAGATGGACTTTGAAAAGCCCTAGAAGCAGATGATGCAGCTGACAAGACCTTGTTTGGTGATGATGAGCGATGAAGAACGGGAACAGGTAAAGTGATTGTCCTACTTGGACGGCTCACATATTTAGATCTTTCTGTTGTCTGTGAATAAACATCACTGACAGAATCCAACTGTTCATCTCTTCTGTTTGCATGAATAGCCAATCTCCGTGCCACGTCATCCAATGATTGATTCAACCTTTTACCTGTATCTTCAAAAGCAGGAATCTTCCTTGGTGAAAGCCCTCTAGAAGTATTTGATAAAGGGACCGATCTGCTAGATTTCTCAGAAAGTTCAGTATTTGACATAAGATTGGCAGGCCCACGCCCACTTATCATGGCTGGCCAACGGTTATGCTCAGTTGCCCTCTTAGGTAGGTCTTCTGAAGGTCGAGCATTCTCACATTGTTCAGCAACTTTTTTTCTTCTCAGAGGACTCCTCTTCCTCTCACTTGGAACACTGGCCTGTCCCTTGGTCTGATCGAAAGATTGGCTGGAGACTACCTTATCTTTCTTATTACCAGGGTCAACCACAGACCCCAACTGGTAGGAGGGAGACAGGTTCCGCATTGCTGGCCACAAGCCATGTGGAGACCTTTCGTTTGCTATACACTTAGAACTCTTGTTTACCTCTTTGATTGTATCACGAACTGGTGTAATGGATTTGATATTGGGGTTGAGGGTGTTGACACCCTAGAAAGAAGGAGTTGAAGGTGTTGTGGGTCTTCTTCTGTCTGCCGATTGCGCCCTTTGGGCACTGGTGTGCCATCAGTTGTTGAGGTCCGGGCAAGACTAGGAGATGTACATCGCCTTGTCGAGGTGACAGCCTGACCACTCTTGTACCTGGATGCAACATCTCTCGCTCGGCTTAAAGAGGAAGCATTGTGCTTTTCAGATGGAACGAGTGGTGGTCTTCGAGTTTCTTCAACAGGACCAGCTTTCTGCACACCACTCTTAAGAACATCCATGAAGTATAGCAACTTCAAGAACCAACCACATCAATCTGTGTCTCATGAAACTAGCTCCCTGCAGACTGCTGCAGTCGCCCAGATCTACAAAAGGTCCACACACAGACATCAAACAATCAGAGTAGGCCAAATAAAGAAAAGCATTCAACCAGATTCACTTGAAACAAACAAGACAAACTATCCAGACACGCAAAATCAATGAAATGACACAGCATCAACATGTTTAAACAATGTAGGCAATTGATCCAGAAACTGCAGGTAACTGAATAACATACCCGTTTGAGTACAGAACTTGGGGTAGCTATTGCCTCAATCCTTACAGAGATGACATGGTTGGACCAGGGAAAGAGAAGTGATATAAACGAGGTTCCTAAGGAAGGAGGAAGGTTGCATTTATAAATGGACTATGCATATGCAAATTGCTGGTGCTACTATGTATCATGAGGCATTCGAGAGCAAGGAAGACAAGGCCAATAAACAAAACTATTTGCGGAGATTCTGAGGGTTTTGGGACAGACAGGGAAATCCACATCACCACATGCATGTGAGACGAATCTCTTGCCTAGCAGATTAACAATTTCTCATCGCAAGCGACATAGGAAACCTTTTTTAATGCGCCACTTATGAACCAGGAACATGCATCAAGGTTCGTACTCTTTGATGCAATCAACAGAAAACAAAGCAGCAGGACACAACACATGTCAATAAAACAAACAAGGATTCACTTGAACTTGCCGGGCACTTTCTTCGACTGAATCGCCCGACCAAGCATAAAAACTTAAGAAGTATGGCACATGGTGTTTCCATTGTGGTTTTACATTGGATGATGTTTTTTTTTAGACGGGTGGACACTGGATGATGTTTGATGATGGCTTGCTCCAAGAATTCACCCACAAAGAGTGAAAATTCAAGCACAAATTGCACAGGTACTTGGGATTTGGATAGGGACATTTCCTTTGGATCACTGCAGGGGCTAACTGTGGCTGCCTGCATTGCTGCTACGAGACAAGATGAGTAAAGTCACCTAATAAAACGATTATTTAATAGCAGTAAAAAAATGGCAGCTCGGACTTATCAAGCATCGAAATCACCAAACAGTGCAGGGTACGTAGACCTATAACAAAATCATTTCGCAAAAGCTGTGCTAGAACGAGGACAGGGTAAACAAACAGCGCTGTTGACAAATTTCTCAAGACTGACGCCGTAACACCCAACAAAAAACACAGAATCCGCAGCGAGGAACCCAACCCCAGCCCGCGCACTGGAATCAACATCATTCATCCGGGAACGTCGACGAACCCAAGATAAGACGAGACGAGCGGGGTCGCCGATGTTTTCTCTCTCCGTACAACCCGAAGCAGATGGCATCTAGATCATCTGAGCTTGATAATGCTCGCGAGCGACAGCAAATTCCAGGTCCTCCATTGAACCGCCCCCAGTCGCACAAGCCCAACGCTACCTCCAGAACAAACACCTGGAGCGCGCCCGCCTGCCTAGGCAGGCACCTGGCCGCCCCGCTCCCTCCTCCTCCTCGAATTTCTTGAAACATCATCGCAGCGTAAAACCGAAAATCTTCCACAAAACAAACCCTAAACTCCCAGCTCTGAAACCGACCAGACAGGCGCCAGAAGCCTCACCTCGCGAGCCTGACCCCAGCAGCGAAAACCCCCAAACCGCCGTTCGCGCCGCCGGCTCCTTCTCCTCCTCCGGGCTCCGGGAGCTCCCGCTGATTCGCCACTGCTCGTTTGGCGCGGGTTTTGCTTCTGCAGAAACAGAGCAGGCGGAGGTGGGAGCGGCGTGGGAGAGAGGGCAGGGCAGATGGAGGTTACAACAGGCAGGCTAGCGCGGCGGGATTAAGGGAGGGGGAGTGCGTAATTAAGGAAGACCAAACGGCTCTTGCCTTGAGTAACGGCGGCAGGCTCCGGTACCGTACCCGCGCCGTGCACCCCGGCCGGCCGTGCGTTGGGTGGGTGGCATACGCGCCCTACGTACAGTATCCATACTGTAGGATGGTCTTATCTACGCCGTGGTCCGTCTAGAATGATTATTTCTGATGTATGTACGCAACAACCGGAATGATTTTGCTTTGAGAAGATTTGAGAACACAATCATGATTCATGAACGATATCGGTGCGAAGGCATAATGGATTTGCAGTTGTGTCACAGAAAACCCTAGATCGTGCTACTTACGTATATCTTTTTTTTGAAGAAATAGGCTTTCGCCCTGCAATATTAATATAGCAACCACACCGTACAACAAACAGAGCACTGCTGGGGCAAACAGCACAAGCACGCCCAAAAGAAAAAAAGAGAAAACAAAGCCGACACCGGCGGATCAACGAAAACGAAAATGACTCGCAACCGCTGTGTCCTCTCCGGAAGTCCCACCATGAACCTAGCACTTTGAATCACAGCGTACCAAGCAGCACCTCCAAGAAGAAAAGCGACGATGACGACACTGCTGCCCGGACATAGGGTTTCCCCCGGTACGCTCCGAGGAGTGGAGAAGGGGTACACCCGACGCCCTTCAGGAAGGAAGGGTGACACTCCCAAGCGTCACCACGTCGGTGCCAAACGGCAAGGATTTCTCCCAACCCCAAAAAACCACCTCCCGGACAATCCGTAGCGCTCCACCCATCATACCATCCACCAACAAACGCCACCACGGTCTTGCAGTCACCAACGTCGCCTCACCATGGCCAATGTAGCAAGGCCGGCCAGCCCAAGACGAAACAGTCGTAGGCAAGGTCCGACAGGATCACAACCACACGGGAGGGAACAACCTCCACCGCCATAGACGGTAGCCGACCGGACGCCACGACAAGAGCACACCAAACCATTGGAGCCGGAGGGCGGCAGCGGCGCAGCCACCTGGAGGACGTCCTCCACCGCCATCGGCGGGTGCCGACCGGACACAGCAGCAGAGACACACCAGACCAAGCAAGGCCCGGCCGAGCCTAGGGGCTCGTAAAGTCCCCGCCGCCATGCTGCTGCACATAGGCCGCCACCGCCGCTGCCCTCAAGATCGGCCCATAGGCTCGGCCGGACCCAAACAGGCCGTGAATCTCCCACCGCCACGTTGCAGCAAGGGTGGCGTCATCGCTGTCATCTTCATCACGAGCCGCTCAGCAGGCCAACCGGAGGTAAAACAAGGCATGCCCGCCCTAATCCAGATCTGAGCCTGCAGGGCCGAAGCACCACCACCGCCGCCCTAGCCACCAACGGCAGCACCACCACCACCTTAGACATCCGTGCTGCACCGGGAGAGCCACGCCGCCGCGCCTGACTGTCGCCGTCGAGAAGCACCACCTGGGTCAGGGCTGCCCGCGCCGCCCCAAGACCAGGAGGGGAAAGCCAGGGACACGCCGGCGACGGCGGGAGGGAGGAGAGAAGGGGGAGGCTAGGGCGCGAGCTGGAGGACATGGCCCGGCCGCCGCGCGGGGCGGGTCGCGGGAGGGTGCGGTCCGTCCGCTGTGCTTTTTCAATGAACTAGCATCTTTCCACGTATATCTTTTTTAGAAAAAAGAATCTACCCTGTTTGTTATAATTAGAACTGGTATAATAGAATGTGTCCTTAAGAAAAGTAGGAGTACTCCGTATAATGTTGGATGGATTAAACAGCACATCGTGTTTGTTTGTATAATTGATGATACTAGTAGTATATAAGTATAAGTGTAATGGCACAGAGATGATGTTCTCGGGTGCTGTTAGTAATTTGAGGTAGAAACATGGGACGTCCTTGTCGCTTTAATCAACCTCACATTTCCTTGGCAGAAAGTAGAAGGAAAGAGAGGAAATGGGCTCCCCAATTAGCTCATCTCCTTGGACCAAAACTAACACGCAAAAGGCCTAGGTCAATGGCGCCGGTAGACCATATTTGCTGACCAAATCCAATACGAAATGCGTGCTGTAGAGTGCTTCGCTTTTGTAACATCGGCTGAACGGTTCCAACTACAAACAATTGTTTTTTCTTCTTCTGGCTATTATAGTTAAAATGTATTTTCGAAAAAGGACGACATGTTTAACTCTTAAATTAGCATCATGGTGATACAACTTATAAGAGTTATTATTCACAGTGGGTGGAGATTTTTGGCTCGCGAGATCCAGTGCTCCCTCCAAATTTTTTTTTTTGGAAAAACACATTTATGAGTTTCAAAAAATTATGAAAATAAAATCCGGGTATAGCCAATGATTTCCCACAAATGTGCAAAATGTCAATTTCAAATACTTTGTATTCCGAGCTACACAAAAATGATAAAAGTATGGATCTGAGTATGCATATTTTCAAATCTCTTAGTTTTATCAGTTGTGTAGCCCATAATATAAAGTATTTCAAACTTACATTTTGCATGTTTGTGGGATACACTATTTGCTACATCCAGTTTTATCCGGAATTTCATGAAACTCACAAATATGATTTCCGAACTTTTCTAAATAGAGGGAGCACTGGATCTCAAGAGCCAAAGAGGCATGGTTTACTTCGGACCAATATTGCATGACTAGACCGGTGTTTGAGGAAATTAAAAACATATTTTCTATTTTCCAAGTAAGAGAGTAAATGCTATCATCATATTTTCCGTAAAAATGTGTTTATAAATATTATCTTAAATTTATATGATGGTAGCAATCTTAAATTAAATTGTCTCAGTGCACGGGAACTTGTCTATGTTCAAAACGTCATGGGTCTCTAGTTTGTTGTTTTGACCATCATTGTATTGATATTATCGCATAACAATGTTCCAACCTTCTGCTTCAGCTTGGGTCTTTCTAGCTTGATCAGAGCAAGAACCAGAGGGCTCCTTCAGGCCCTAGATTTTGTTTCCGGCTCCCCCCCCCCCCCCCCCCCCCCCCCCCCCCCGAGCAGCGTTGATGGCCGACACGGACGAGGATGCGTAGCACGGGTTGTACATACTAGTTATATCCTCAGGTTACGTTTTGTAGTCTTTGGCTCTGTGCCGACTGAGGGTATGTAGGTTGGTGGATCTTGGCGACAAGATCAGCTACGCCGTCAGCTCCTTCTGCTTTGATGCGCTCCGCCAGTGGCAGGTGGCGCCGCAAGGGAGGTTGAAGGACTCTTGCACCTCTCCTAATAAGGTTCACACCGGAAGTTTGGAGTTGGGTCTTTTAGGCCAGGCCAGGCCAGGCCCGGCTCAGTGTCGTTGTTCCCCTCCTCGTGGCGGTGCTCCCATGGAGGGAGTCGAAGGCGGCGACGAAGATGACTACGGGTGGCTTCCTTAATAAGGTTTGGTCTCTGGTTCTGTGCGGCTACAATATTCTTCTTAATCTGCCTCCTCCGACTCGTGGCGGGAGTTCGGAGTTGGACGGCGGATTTGCTATTATTGTATGGTGGGCGGAGGCTAGGTTTGGTGGGAGATGGAGATCAGGCACGAATGGTGCTCTGCATTCTTCTTCAAGACGCCATGGTGGCGGAAAGGGGGAAGATGGGAGTTGTGATGCGTGCTCTGCTCTCCGACGACCAAGGAGTAGTGACGCTGCAAATTTATGTACACACTCGGCACCAATCTGGCGACCGACTGATCTGGAAACCATCCGGTGGTCAACAAAGCTGGTGACGAAGCCCAGCGTTATTCTAACCTCCGCGTACGTGGAGGCCCTTCTCCAAGCTCGCGATGGCACCGGCCCCTCCCCTCCAGTCCCAAGTGGTTTTGTCCCCGGCACCAGAGCAGGTGGCCGTTGCTCGAGCTTGATGTTCGTCTGCAGCAGCTGAGGACCTGGTCGCTTTTTCTTTCTTGTAAATTGTACCCAGATAATTAAGATGGCATACAGGCCTGTCTTAAAAGGACTTGATATAAGAAAGTTACTAGGTGAATTTGGCGCGGCGCACGCCGCGCTTTTGGTGTAAAATTGTTTTAGGATTTATTTTGCTTAAATACATGTGTCTAAAATATGATCGTGGGGAAGAAGTCTAAAAATTTGTGGCTCACAAATTATGGTGGGAAATTTGTTCACCACGGGAATAGTTTAAAGTATTAGCTTTCTTCATGTAATTCGATACAAAATCTAGAAAGCAAAGGTTTAAAAAAATATAAAGCATAGATTGTATTTTTTGTTGTTGTTGAATAGATGAGTAATTCTATATTTGTATGGTTGTATGCCTGAATGTTTGTAGAGTGGCACCCTGGAAGCAAAATACTTGACAGTTCCGAGCTGGATTACTGATGTGTTGCTGTGTTTTTTTGCGATGTTTGATATCTGCCACAAAGCATGATAGGATATATTTAGTTTTTCCAAGATGAACTGTGTATCGAAAGTGGGAAATTTAATTTTGCTAGGTAAAATTAAGATTAAGATAAGCTAGATAAGTAAAATTGACGATGTTAAGAAAGGTTTTTTTTATATCCAAGACGTAAATTTGTTTGTGATGGTAATAGATATATTAACATGCATGGATAGTCGTTGTTGTAATTACCATCAGAGCCAAATCTTTTATGAGTGAGAAAAGTCTAGACAAAAATACAGGTATTGCAATTACCATAGAAACAAATCGTTCTGTGTATTAGAAATATCTAAGCGGTAACATAATAATTAAGTTTCCTCTAAATGAACGAATTCTTTGTACATACAAACATCTGATCCTACGGCTGCTAGATGAATGTGTAATACTTAAAAACGCTCGTTGAGAACCATCAGTGACCACGGCAAAAGATATGCTTACTGCAGCCTACTGTGTCATCTCAGCAACATGCCACGTCACCTCGGTAGCCAGTTGAGGTGGTGAGCAGCTTCCTGTGCAGCAGCATGATTGTTGCTCAGAGCAGCTTGCCCAGCCATGTCGGTGACCAACGACAGCCTCCCGTGCTACTTGTGCCGCAGTTGTAGCAATAGCAGCAGATGTCTTCCATCATAGGTCTGTTGGTATCTGCAAAGGAGAAAACTCTCTCAAGAAACAAAGTTACACGACTTATGGAATATGAGATATTTGAAACATTACAGGATGCATCACAATTTTGAAGCGCCAAAGACAATATTCCTTAAACCCAAATCCAACACAAGCGTCACCTGCAAGTAACAAAGCCAAACCAAACGAACAAATTAACATGGAAGCTGGAATTTCGATGGTGAGGGGACACGGTTCACCTGCCAACCATGATTACTAAATTATTGCGTAGAAGAAAAATTTAAAGCATGAAAACGTACAAATTATGCACGTACATGAATTAAAAACAAACCATATGATTACATTATCATCGGAATGTGCACCAATATAATAATAACTTGCAAAACATTCAGTTAGATCACTGTATGGTAACTCATGATTTCATGAAAATCATCTGATCATCAGTAATATGGCAAAATCTTGTATTTTAGAATCAGGTCCTTCTGGTCTACCATTGACTCCGTAACTTTCCATCTCTAGCACCCATAATACCGTCCTGAACAACAACATTGCCTCCTAGACATATATTAACAGGCCAAATTGTATTAGGAAACCAGAAGCAAGCCCAAGCATTGTTAGCGACTCCATCATGCCATGAAATCCACAATACCTAGGAAAAAAAAAGACATATCATTAGTAATAAAATTTTCATTATAGAAATTAAACAATTCCGATTTGCAATGCACTTGGCTGATCAAATACATACTCCAAGTTAGGATTGACTGTTTTGGCTAACCAAGCACACAAAGCCATGAGGCCTATTTGACGTTGCATGGAATCATCATTTTTTATGGCAACTCATCCAAGTTGATTTCCAGATTACGCGTATTCCTAAATTAAAAAGCAAATCAAAGAATTTTTAGAATTATAAAGCTACAATTGGTGGTAAGAGAATAATGATCTTCAAAGCAAATACGGAAAGATGAGTAGCCAACAAATGAAATCACACAACTAATCTTAAAACATATAGTCAATCTACGACTTGATCCGCGTGTACTAAATAACAAATTGATTGGCTTACTATCCATAGAAGAATATATTTAAGCATAGAATGAGCAAACATATAATGTCATATATTCCGTAGCAGCTTAATGGAGATCAATACATCAAACTTATTTAAAAATGTGCATATATAGAACTGCAGAAATTAAGACCAAAATAGCAACACAGACATCACGATTCATGTTCATCTAGTCTACCATCATCCTGTTAAAAAAACTGATTTTATTCCACTGAGTAAAAATAAATTGTAGAACAAATGGTCAAAAGGAAATCAATAAAATACCCTCTCAAACCACAAATGGTTCTATCAAATGAAAACCTGTTAAGAGAGGGCAAAAACAAATGGTTGTATTAGAATTTGTTAATCAAACAAAAACCATATCATGCACAAAAAACACACAGGCCCAAAGTTGTTAATAGTTTCTAACCCAGAAAGTAACTCCGTACACCAAGTAGCGATTCTTTACATAATGAACCCAATATACTGAAAAATGTGTGTGGAAGCAACTAACTTTCAGATTGAAGCAAGAGATGACATCCGGTTGACCACAAGTAGTGAAACGGAGAAACATCCATCATACTGAAACCATCCTTGAAGGCATCTACCAAATATGTAGCAAGGTTAGGACTACATAATGACTTCAATTCACCAAATCCATGGTACACGTTGTGAACCTGCAAAATCAAAGCAATATAAGCATGGATCAGAAAATTATGGTCAAACAAATGAGAAGAACTACTAATAACTGAAGAACAAATTGCACTAAACAAATCAGAAAAATCACAATGCCACTCTATGAGCAAAAGAGAGGGCTGCAGAGGAGAAGGCCGCGACATAGGAGGTTTTGTACCTCCAAATATGGTGTAGGCTTAGTTCACTGAAAAAAGAAAATGCTATGGCAGGCAATTACCCTGTGTCATGTTCGATAGTGAAGGCTTATTTTGTAACTACACGCAATAGTTAAATAGCTAGAGGGAAATTGTATGGTGACAAAGTTAACAAAGACGGACGAACAATCCATCATGCATATGAATTACATATAGACGAAAAATCTGCCGAGACAACATGGAGAATGCAGGGCATATAAATGGCCCACATATGGTAATTCTTAGGCCCTGGTCTAGAAAAGATTAAATTTATCCCTTTCTTATTTGAGCTATCATTTGATATGACCAGAGGAATGCCAAATGATTTATTTAGTCCTGTTTGGCCAATAAGTTTTTGTACACAAAGCATTTCATGTGGGATGGAGTTCATGTTCCTTTCTGTGGTCATAAGTCAAAACAAACTGTATGTTCAAAACACACAGGAGATCTATATAAGCAATATTCAGGAGATCAACATCTTTTGCCTAAATATATGAACACGCAAGTTCAGTCAAGCAATACAGCAAGATGAGGCAACCAATTAAAAATACAGCCACAACCACTTAACCGAACTAAGTAGATAACCTGGGATAAAAAGGTTGGGTATACGTCATAAACAAATATATACAGATTAATACACCTGAGGTTGCTGCAGATTTATTTGTTGAGCTGATGAATCCGGCCGGCGACAACAACAGAAATTAGCAAGCATAGTAGTAGCAGCAGAGCAAGCAAGACTGCATAGTCGAGCAGAAGCAGTACGCAAGCCGGGATCGTACGTGGTAGACAGGATGTAAAAAGAGGAGAAGGTAGGGGCATGTTACCTGCTGGCTGGAGCTCACGGCCGGCCCAAGATGGATCAGCGGCGTCCGGCCGCGCGTCCCCCATCGCCCTGGCGCGGCGGCGACGCTGCACTTGGTTCGCCGGAGCGTCGCCGGCGGCGTGCGGACGCGGCGGCCCAAGCAAGCGCACGACGGCGACGATTTCGGCGCTTCTCGGGCGGCCCAGCACGCGGCTGTCGGCGAGGAGGGAGAGGACGCGACGGCGGAGCTCTATGTGGTCGTCGATTTGGGCGGGGAGGAGCGAAACGGCGGGGCGGCGCGTCGGCGTCGCCGGCGACCTCCGGCTCGCGCGGGAGAGAGAGATGAGTGAGGGGAATTGTGGGGTGTTTTTGCAGTAAGGCGCCTGAGCTTTCAAAAAATTGCAAATAGGTCCCTCCTACGGTACTGCTCAACACTGTAGCTACTGTTCATTAGAACAGTGCCCGAGCGCTGAGAGGCCGCGGATCGGCACGTCTTTCATATAGTTAGTAATGTGTTTTAGTAAAACAAGGATTAGATCTAGTGTAGTGGAAAGCCAACGTTTTTGTTGTAGGTACAATAATTTGAAGTTTTGAACGTGTCCTTTCGAGCCGCTGCACTGGCTTAAACACGCGCGCCTCTTTCCCGCCACAAATAGGGCCCGCACAGCGGGAAGCGGTTAGGGGCAGGGTCCCGCGCGTGGGGCGCAACCTGCCGGCCGCATCGGAGGCGCACATGGCCTGTTGGGTTGGGAGACGGACGTTGCGCGGCGTGGCGTTTAGTCGAGCGGCAGATACGGACAAGAACGCACCGGCAGCAGCGAGATCGATGTGTGTGTGATGCATCTACGACGGTGCGGTGTCGTGTATTTTATTGTCGATTCCCGGAGCGTCGAAGCAGAATAGCGGTGGGATTGCGTCGTGAAAACCCGTTCGGTGGCGTCATGATTTCGTAGGTTTTAAGATACTACATGTGGACCATTTCTGTGCTAATGACTAATGATTATCTCCTTTCAATTTTTGTGCGGCGAAATCATTAGTCCCTCCGGTTCGAATGGCATTTTGGACCAGACAAGGACCACCACAAGTAATCTTGATCGTCAACTTCCGTGGTGATGCCTTATTTAAAAATGTAGGAAAATATTGCATTTTCCCCGCATTGAAGGACCTATGGTTACAATTTCAAGGTGGAACTAATTTTCATGTCTAATGATTTTTTTTTCTAAAAGGAGATAATCCGGGTTGATGCACAGAGCCATTTTTACACCTAATATTATTGTCCTCGCGAAAATGCTTACCCTGAAAAGTTTTTTTTTTGAACTGTATGCACGAGAAAGTATGCATAGCTGAAAAAAATTACGAAAATTTGTGACAAAGTCTTAGATTTAGACAATGATTATTTTTACGAAATATTCAGTATTTTGGGTTTGTGTAAAAATGACAAACTTTTTGATCTAAGATGTGAACAGTATAATACGTCATCAGGCCAGATACAAACTACATTTTTTTATAAAAGGAATACAAGCTATATCATGTTGTGAAAATAAGGATTTCTTCAGAATTTTTTAAACCTTAGTCAATTTTAAAAACTTCAAAAAGGGGCTCTATGGAGCCCGTGCTCCAAAAGCACATGGTATACATATAAACAAAATATATCAAGGAAAAGGATTGTTTTTTTTTTTTTGCAAGGAAAACGATTTTGACCTGATGCGTGTGCGCATCCAGATCCAACGCGAGCTGGTACATTCGGATACTGCGTAAGCGGTTGGGAAGTAATCAAGTGAATCAGAGTTTAAGCATAAGCAACGTGCACAAGACGACTATGATTACGTACGTGAGAAGTACGTCCTCTCTTCAATTGATGAAGCTATTCCATAATTATGCATACTTCCCAGCAGCGGCGGAGCTAGAGCAAACGACTCCAGGGTGCACGCCTCTACAAATCCCTTCTTCTTGGCTATACGGGTGCACAAATCATTGGCTCAGGGGTGCACATAGGGTGGAAAATTGCTTGTATGTAAGGAAAAATTAAATGGACCCGGTGTCCTGTGCACCCGGCTAGGACAACTTAGCTCCGCCGGTGCTTCCCAGTACAAAACGTACACATGCAAAGTAAACAATCAAAGGCGGCAATCAAAATCATGATTAGCGCTGCGCCGCTCCGGCCATAATGCCACAAGCCCACAACGTGCATGCCAGTGCAAGACGCACACGAGTGCGTCCGCTGGTTCATCAATCATCACCTCAGCACATATATATATATATATATATATATATATATATATATATATATACTTCTGTTTCAAAATATAAAACGTTTTGATAGGTTAATTAAAATGCCTACAAAAACATTTTATATTTTGAAACGGAGGTAGTATGTTGTTGCAGATTGCGTTCGTGCAGTTAGACTTGTCATAGCATATTCATTTCTCAGGCGAGGAACAGGAACAGGATACTGTCATTGGTCACCAAGCAACGAATAGTTGTGTAGTTAGACTTGTCTAAATCATGTTGCCGCTTCTCTTGACAGAAGACTAAGACGTGTCTGTCATGGTTGACCGTGTCACAGTAAAGCATCAGCGTATCGTGCCAGTTTGAGGCACCCAGCTTTGGCACGATGAGATATCATTTCATCAACTAATTCATGGCATATGGTGTGCTACTTCTAAGATAATAATAGTAATATTATTATTAACCGAGGAAGTATTTGTTTTCTTCTCAAAACAATCGAAATACCTTTATTTTATCAAAGATCCTGCTTAATTAATCAAGGATAAATATAGGTCAACAATATGCGTGAAGTCGGGAACAGTATGTGTTGCTTGCAACTGGACCCCTTTCTCTTGCTCCTTATCAATTTTACACACCCTGCTAGCAGATTGCTTCCAAAATGTGGATGTAGGTCGCACAAGATACTTGATGAATCACTTGTTTTTCTTCCATCTGTATCAACAATAACCTCCCGTACGCAGACCTGGACAGAATGGGACGACATACAGCCCAGATCGATCTCCAAACCACCATCTCCCAAGCCCTAATGGGCTCTAGACCCAGCAAAAACTAGGAACCATTCACCATACATACATAATTCGAACTACGATCCCCTAAAAAAACATAATTCGAACTACAAACATGCAAATATAGATAGTAATACTACATTATACGAATTAAACTAGAACATTAGAACATGCTAATTAAACATTCTTCTAACGAACGTCGACATGCCACGGGAGCGCTCATTCCAAAGTGACTTCCAATCAACACCAGATTCATCATCACCGGAAGAAAAAACCGAATGTCAGGATGATGAATCGAAATCCTCGATCTTGATCGACGGAGTCGAGGGTCCGACAGCCGTGGAGGGCCCTTCATCCTCAGTCTTTTTCTTTGTGTCCCGGCTCGCCCAAAACTCATACTCCGCCCTCACGAGATCGGGGTTCTCCTGACGGAACCTCTCCATTGCCGCCGTACCCGTCTGCTCGGCTCCGATCTGCCGCTATGCCTTGCGGTCTTCGTCCACCACGCCGCGAGACACAATACCAAATTCTGGAGCGAGGATAGTCGCGGTCCCGGCTGTCTCGATGTTGGGGAAGTTCATCTCCGACCGTGGCCAGCCGTACCGCCACGCCACGGCGTCGTGCGCGCGGGCGGTCTCGTCCACCATTGGTAACGTGCCGATCCACATCTGCATCCCCTCGCAGGTAATCTCCGCAGCGTAGCGGCCGGAGTTCGAACGTCGTGGAAGCCAGTGCTGCTCCTCGGCGGCCGCTACCTGCCACTCGCCGCGGGGCTGCCCTTCGCCTTGGGCTTGCGGCGCGGCAGATGACGGCCGTAAATCGAAGGGCTAGCGGCCGGAATCGACAGCAATCGACGGCGGGCGGCCGGATCTATCGGTTTGGGAGGGGAAAGGTGAACGGCGGTGCGGTGCAGGAGGGGAAGGTGAAGGTTTCGCGTGACAGTTGGTCTGCGCGCGGCTGCGAAATGTTTTTGGCACCCGCGGCCGTGCCCCAAATATGCATCATGAGATGCCAATTTTTTGGGCTGCCAAAAAATCGGCCCACGCCCTAAATATCAGTTTTTGAGGCACTACTCCATTTTTTTTTGGCATATGCAAATGTTATACTAGTAGATGCTACTGTATATGCCAAGGAGCGGCAAATAGGGTTTGCCCTGCTGGACAGAAGACAGCAGCCGCGTTGCCTCTTCCCCACAAGCCACAACGGCGACGCTCCTCCTCTCATGCTCTCCAGCGTCTCCCGCGTTTCGCAACTTGCGTCACCGGCGCGCGCAAACCGTGGCGCGATCCGGGGCCTTCTTCATGGAGTTGCACGTGCACAGCTTGTGATCTCCTGGCTGTCTGCCACCGGCTGGGCGCCCGCGCGCCCACCACCTGCTCGTGCAAATGCGCGAGCACGGGCACCACCTGTTAATCCAAATGCCGGATACCTCCTGGGTGCTAACTAGAACCATGTGGACTCGTCTTTGGTGGAGATACCTTTCTTGAAACCGGAGACGATAACCTGGCTCCAGAGGATCGGCGTTATCTCGCGAATCAAGTTGAGGGCTTGCGATGCATGATTCGGGGAGGCGAGCATGCCTGATGTGGTATCCTGATCCGTGCCCACCTCCTCGCACGAGGTCAGTACGTAGTGTAAAATGTTTCTTCGGTCACTGAAGAAACATGTCTGATCCAATTGCATTTCTAGCAGAATGGATAAAAAAGTAGCGTCATCTTTCTGAAGAAGGCGACAGCAGACCGATGCCCATTCACCCGGTGACTGCTACGGGTCACTTCCGTTACACAGGTAAGAATTGTATGAGAGATAGTGGCACGGCATTTTCTCTAGGCGTTGCTCAAATATTCATTGCGTCGTCTCGAATGCCATTAATCTAGATTTGCTAGTGCTCAGGAGGCTTGACTGTATTACTCTCAGTCTCACATGATTCGATATTACTGTATTAGGAGAAGTGCCCTACTACACCTATTTACAGTTTGGCATGCACATAGAGCAATCTAGAAGACAAGAAACAAGTACCTCTGCTACTTATCTTTGTCCTGTTACTTTACCTTAGAACTGTGTGCAACTACAATCATAAACACCACTAACGGAACCTACTTACCAAGCGGCATATATTTGAAGGTGCGATAGGGCCAGAAATCTACAAACTGAACATCCTTTTGTTCCAGAGAGAAAGAGCAGGGAGCAAATGAAACACCCCAAGAGTGTGAGTGTCCCACTTTGATTTGGTTAAAAGGGCAGCCATGATGTACCTAACAAATCATTTAATAACAACCTTAGACATGTAGGCTGATCTTCCTATCCTGCTTCGCAAAGTGGCAATCATTCTTTGACATTATTTTGTTTACCTACGCATAAACATGGTTTCATAGGCTAAGCTTTCTGGCCCACCCCTAGCTCGTGCATAGCAGCATAGGCCACAATCCTAGGCTAAACTTTATAAAAGTAAAAAAAAAAACTGCAATTGCAATGTCGCATCATGGGCCAGACCGTTGAAAAGCTTATTTGTGAAATTGTGAATCATATGTTTGTGTTGTGAAGCTGCGGCTGTTCTCTGAACTGGTACACGTTTAGTATGAATAGATGGACCCCACAAATAACCTGCAAGTATCCGGTGGACACAGGGATCTGAATGATGTTACCTGAACACATATAGATGAGACGACCTAACCTTATATGCAGTATGGTTCAGTCTTCAACGAGTACCATGTCTGTTTTTGCTTCTAGTTGTTACTCGTTACACACATTCAAAATATGACATGTACTGCAACTGGTCGGCATGATTTTGTTCAGCCATAAACTATAACCAGATTACTTACTTTTTTCTTGTAAGAAAAAAACAGGTTAGCTTTTGTAGATAAAGGAGGCTCTGGATGAATTCATGCATGCACGCAGCCAGCAACCAGGTCAGCTAATTCTAGCCTTGTCATCCTAAACTTATTCCAGATCTTTTCCGCCAGATGGTTGTTCAGTTGGTAATAGATATGCACACTCGCCTAAAAAATTCTTCAGATTGATTAAGCGACGCAATAATAACTGGGTAAATAATACTTACAGTAGAGTAGAAGAGATTATACGGTGCTGGATTATCCTGGCACCAGTGCGCACCACGCAATTGTTTCCCGAGACAGATAACACCATTGGCCTTCCACTCGCTCGGCCTCATACACTGGCCTATTGGCGTGAGTGTGGCTTGTCTGCAGCCATTCCCCTCCCACGACCTCCTGCGCTGCCTGCTCTATCGCCTGAGGCTCACCGCGCGTGCGCGCTGCTGCCGAGCCATCTCCGGTCGCTTTCCACTGCGCTCCCACTTATCGTGCACAACGCAATCATAGCCGACGCAGAAACAAATAGATCAGCTAGGAGGGGCCAGCCATGCCATTACCCGCCACTCTCGCCATCACCCATTCCGCATCCATCTATTCATCCCATAGTTTCTTCCTCCCGCAGCTTTACCAATCTCTGCTAGCACATCCTGAGGTATAGACAGGAGATGCTACTGCCATGTATATAGTAGCCTTTGCTAGCGCTAAGCTACTGCCCATAGTCCACCTCTGGCTACATCCCTTTCCAGTAAATTAAGGATCAGGGCGCTCTGCTCCTCAGATGGCCGTCAAGCGCGCATCCATTCTCCTGCTCCTCATTCACCTCATGCTCTTCCATGTCGCGGCCGAGCGGCGGGTTGGCACGATCGTCCGACGACCGCAGCGGCAATTGCTGCTGCTGCAGGAGAAGGCCACGCTCCTAGCATTGAAAAGCTCCCTCGTCTTGCTGTCGCCGTCTGTCCTGGCAGACTGGAATGAATCCAACGGCGACGTGTGCGCCTTCACCGGCGTCGCCTGCGACCGGTGGCGGCAGCACGTCGTCCACCTGTCGCTAGGCGACATGAACATCTCCGGTGGCATCCCGCCGGTCATCGGAAACCTCACGGCCCTCAGGAGACTCGACATGTCCAGCAATTTCCTCACGGGTCCGATCCCTGCCGAGCTCTCCAAGCTGCGCAGGCTTCTTGTCCTCAATCTCGGCCGGAACCAGCTCAGCGGCAGCATACCACCTACACTCTCCGAGCTGGCGAGCGTGCACTACCTCAGCCTCAAGGATAACCGCATCTCCGGCCCTATCCCTGCCGCCATCTTCAAGAACTGCACCCGGCTAGGGGCCGTCGACTTCGGCGACAATGGCCTCTCTGGCGAAATCCCCGGCGAGGCCTCGGACATCATGGCCGGCTGGTTTTTCGCCCTCAACCTCTACTCCAACAGGCTAACTGGGAGACTCCCACGGTGGCTCGCCAACTGCACCTATCTGTACCTGCTGGACGTGGAGAACAACTCGCTCACCGATGAGCTCCCTGCCGGCATCATATCAGGCAAGCAGCACCTCCAGTACCTGCATTTGTCCAACAACGACCGGTTCTGGAGCCACGATGATAACACCAACCTGGAGCCCTTCTTTGTGGCGGTATCGAACTGCTCCCAGATTTTGGAGATCGAGGCCGGGGCCGTGGGGATTGGTGGGCTGCTGCCTACTCGGCTTGGCTCGATGCTCCCGCCCAACATGTCGCACCTCAATCTGGAGCTCAATGAGATCAAGGGACCGATCCCGGCGGATATCGGCGACGTGATAAACATCACGCTGATGAACCTCTCAAGCAACCAGCTGAACGGGACGGTTCCGGCGTCCATCTGCGCATTGCCGAAGCTCGAACGCCTCTCCCTGTCCAACAACGCCCTGACGGGCACAATCCCAGCATGCATAGGCAACGCCACGAGCCTCGGCGAGCTGGATCTGTCAGGCAACGCGTTGTCAGGGAGCATCCCGAGCGGCATCGGAACCCAGCTGATCAACCTCTACCTGCAGAACAACCAGCTGTCAGGGGACATACCAGCTACCCTCCTCGCCGAATGCATCCGCCTTCTGCACCTCGACCTCTCGAACAACAGCCTGAAGGGAGAGGTGCCGGAGAGGGTCTCTGGCACTGACATTATATATCTGAACCTGTCACATAACCATATCAGAGGTGAGCTGCCGCGGGGCTCGGCGACATGCAGCAGCTGCAAGCGATTGACCTGTCCTGGAACAACTTCACCGGTATGATCTCCCCGCAGCTCGGCAGCTGCCGCGAGCTGGAAGTTCTCGACCTGTCACACAACTCGCTCACTGGACTCCTACCGTCCTCCCTCGACCTCCTGGAAGACCTCAGAAACCTAGACGTCTCCGACAACTCCCTGACCGGCGAGATCCCCATGAACCTGACGAAATGCACCAGCCTGAAACATTTCAATTTGTCGTACAACGACTTCGTTGGCCATGTGCCCACCATCGGCGTCTTTGCGGACTTCACCTTCCTGTCCTATCTCGGCAATCCACGGCTCTGTGGCTCGGTGGTCAGGCACAACTGCCAAAGGCACCGCCCGTGGTACCAGTCCCGAAAGTACTTGGTCGTGATGTGCATTTGTGCTGCCGTTCTGGCATTCATTCTGACAATCCTCTGCGGGGTCAGTGCCCAGAAGATCCGGGATCGGCTCAGAGTGGTAAGGGAGGAAATGCTTAGGGGCCGCCGTAGTGGCGGCTCATCGCCTGTGATGAAGTACAAGTACCCACGGATCACGTACCAGGAGCTGGTCGAGGCGACGGAGGATTTCAGCACCGACCGGCTCGTCGGTGCAGGTAGCTATGGCCGAGTATACCGTGGTACGCTGCGGGACGGCACAATGGTCGCTGTGAAGGTGCTGCAGCTCCAGTCAAGGAACTCGACCAAGAGCTTCAGCCGTGAGTGCCAGGTCCTGAAGCGCATCCGACATCGGAACCTCATGCGTATCATCACCGCGTGCAGCCTGGCAGACTTCAAGGCACTGGTTCTGCCGTTCATGTCGAAGGGCAGCCTCGAGCGGTGCCTCTACGCCGGGCCGCCATCCGAGCTCAGCCTATTGCAGCGCGTCAACATCTGCAGTGACATCGCCGAGGGGGTGGCCTACCTGCACCACCACTCGCCGGTCAAGGTCATCCACTGCGACCTCAAGCCGAGCAACGTTCTCATCAACGATGACATGACCGCCCTGGTGTCTGACTTCGGCATTTCCCGGCTGGTCATGAGCGTCGGCGGTGTGGCGAACACTGCTGATGTCGGCGCCTCCACCATCAACATGCTGTGCGGCTCCATCGGATACATACCTCCAGGTACGTAACAACTATCAAGTGGCACATTGCAAGCAATCCTTGTGACGTGTTCACCGATTCTAAATTCTGAGTGTTCTTGGTTGATGATCTGAAGAGTACGGCTATGGTTCGAACCCAACAACGAAGGGTGATGTGTACAGCTTCGGCGTGCTGGTGATGGAGATGGTAACAAGGAAGAAACCGACCGACAACATGTTCGAGGCTGGGATGAGCCTGCACAAGTGGGTGAAGAGCCACTACCATGGCCGATCCGACGTGGTGGTGGACCAGGTACTGGCCGGCATGGTCCTGGATCAGACGCCTGAGATGAGAAGGATGTGGGACGTGGCTATCGGTGAGCTGCTGGAGCTTGGCATTCTCTGCACTCATGAGAGCGCGTCCATGCGGCCGACCATGATAGACGCTGCCGGCGACCTGGACCGGCTCAAACGGTACCTCGGCGGCGACACGACGGCTACATTCGCTTCCTCGCTAGGCTTCTCATCCACGATAATTGACGATATTGATGATTAGCCAGGAGTAGCAAACTAGCAATTAACCAAGATATAGTACTGTTTTGTATGCATAGCATAGCTAGAATTTCTGCAAGAGACAAAGATGGAATTCTGAATGTGGAGGTGTCCAGAAGTTCAAGACATGTAACATTCTTTCAAGGTTTCTGACTGGGTGTAGTATGAGATTTGGTCATAGATTTGTATATGATGATTTCAGTTCAGGGAGTAACTGAATAGCGATGTCCCTTGGTCATCTCCTGTTTTTTGTCTGTTGTTCTTCAGTATTTCTGTCCAGTACCCTAACGATCTGATGTCTCTTTTTTGTTCAGCAAACTAGAAATAACAGATATTCCCGTTGTACTGGATCAGGTAACTGAAAATCTGTAGCATACGTCACAAGCTTTATGTGATGTGTCCATTGTTCAAAGGCATAATTGTTTACTTTTATGTGATACTAACACTCTAGTGCTGTCCTAAAGCATGCTAGTTAGCCATTGCAAGAACCAGCCGTGCAAAGACTCCAGCAGTGCATCCATCACTCCAAGCAACCCAAAGTAGGCACCGTTTCTACGTAGGCTTTACAGAAAAGTTGGGACTGGAATGATGAAATGGTGTAGTTGCATATGGGTTTCAGAAAGAAAGTTTGGTCTATGCACATTTCTATACACGGGATAAACCAAGCGTGCGTCGGAGCATGTCAAGAGAGGTGCCTAGAATGGACCAGCCTAGCAAATATGATAACCTGATCATGGAGATGATGTTGTGCTGTTAATTGTCCACTGATGAGGCTTCTCATTGGATGTTTCTTTCTTTCGCAAACTAGTCTGCAAGCATCTATATCGGGCCCTTACTTATTTGGACAGTTATAACTAAGTTTAGAATATAAATAATTCCCAGCTGAACTACAATCTATTGTCATCTAAATCACTTACTCTCTGGCTGGTAAGATTTCAGCAGCGCTGGAACAAGAAAAAATTACAGTATTCAAAACTTGCGGGTTGACCCATACATTTGCGTGACTAGATTTATAATTTAGAAAGATATTTTCTTGCAATTGAATATATGCTTTTTACTGTTGAAGCTAGTATAGTATATCTGTAAACAGAATTTCTATTTGTATAGTGCTATTTTTTTTAGCTTACTGCAGAATGTGTTGCGTGACGTCCGATCAGTGTTGCATGCGTGGTGATTCTCCTAACCTCTCTCCCACGATTCCACCGTCTTTCTTATTCCTCCTCCCCCGAAATATCAAGCTACCCATCACTACAACAACATAGTGATAGGTGGCTCCTCTAGTGACGTGGTCATCTTGTGTTGAGGTAGGGGTTCAATTTGAGTAGTTGAGCCGAATTCTCAACTTTCAGCGACTTGATATTGTTCAACTTCAACGAGCAAGATATTATCGATGCCCATTGATCTTGTGAATTGAAAAGAATCGGCATTACCTACAACACTTTGAACAATTTTTTACACTTGGAAGCCATTATTTTTCATCAAACTCCACGTCACAAGATACTTTACTCTTCCCATTGGACTTGTCGTAGTATCTATATGCGTGAGAGTGTCATGCATATCTAGCAAATGTACCCTATATAGTCCTAGAATCGAATTTTGCAAACATATTTTTCTTTTCTTTAACAAAACAATTACAACGTATTTGACTTGTTCCTCGTGAGAAGCTCATATAGGGTATTGTTGTATATTTTGCGGAGGAAGAGACCGTTTGATGCATGACATGTCGTTGAGACAATTTTGTTGATTGGTGTAAGGTGTCTAGAATTGATGCCAAATTCCCTCGTCTTCAACAAAGTATTGCATGATTAGTTCTTGAACTCGGAGCTATTATCGGTTCCTATCATCTCGGTCTCTTGGTTCAACATTTGTTGAGCTTGTTTGGCTAAAGTTATGAATGCCCCTTGAGCTCCATCCTTGTCTGAAGAATAAACACCCATGTATACGTTTCATCAACAATGACGAGTCAATGTCTCTTACCATTGAGGCTATCATATGGTGAAGGCCCAGAGAGATCGAAATGAGAGATCTAAAGGCCTAGTTGTCATGATATCATTCACGACGTTATGCAACTTCCCATGTTGTTGTCTGGCAATGCATGCACTACACACACGATAGTTGTCAAAAGATACACCTTGTTAGTCCAACATATGCTCACCTTTTAGAAGGTTTTGGAGATTTCTCATATCTACATGGGCTAGCCTACGACGCCATACAACCCATATCGGTCTTGGTCATTAGACATGTCTCAAAGCAAGTGCTCTCCTTTAAGAAATCAACCATGTAAAGTTTGTCTTCGACATGCCCAACAAAGACAAATTTGAGTTTAGCATTCTTAAAGACTTTTACACAAGTTGGTGAATGTAAATTAAATAATAACCAAGGGACTCAACAAGCATGACATTCTCAACATGTAAATTTGTGATTGCCATTTTACGAAACCCCGTTACCTTTCCTCTTAAATTGTCACCAAATACGATTCTTGAGGTAGATTATATGTCTTCTACGAATTGATCAAGCACACCCCTTCGTCTTGTCATATGTTAGTGCGTCCAGTATCAAAGATACATTTAGTCACGTTGGAGGAATAACCATACAATAAATCAAGGCTTAACTTCAGGTACCCCTTGGAAAATTGGTCCTTTGGCGTTAGTCACAAGGGTTTTTGGAACCAAAATTGAAAATTCCCTTTAGCATATCCAATTTGGGGACCAACATAGTTAGCACAAACATATCCAATCTTGCCCTTACAAAGTATATGTGATGGCTTGTATTTTCCCCCAAAGTTTGTGATAGACATTGCACCTTGTGGAATTTCCACTTACATAACCTCTATTGTCATTGCCATTCTCCTTGTGGCCTTCTTGCACAAAATTGATCTTTTGGGAATGGTATGCATTCTTGTTCACTAGTACAGAACGACACTATGGAAACGGGTCAAAATCCTCATCGGAAAAGGAGAAAGGGTCCGTGTTCCGAGCCCTGCTGCTGATGTGAAGGGCCTCATCCGTAACACAACATTTAACTGTCACCGACGATGAGTAAACTTTTTGGCAACTGTTAAGTGTCTTCCTCTGTTCCCTTAATGTGCTTCTCATCAGAAACGGTCTTTTTGTTTTCTCTCGTTTGCACTGAGCTTTTCAATTATGTCAAATTCACAACAAAAATCTCACATCACAAGACTAAAACGATAACATATTTCTTTCAGAAAGTATATGAAATGTCATCACTACATTTCAATCACAAAATGACGAATTACACTCACTAAACCTTTCACAATATAACGAATTACACCCACTAAACCTATCACAATATGAGGACTTGCACGTTGTCATGGTTCACTAAACCTTATCTAATTGTTTGGGTGAAATGATGGATGTTATTGAATTCTTCCATGGAGAGGGTTGCCGCCACGAAGGAATACGATATGCTAAGAACATCCAACACCGCCGATCTGCTCGACCCTACGCATCAATCAACAAATTCAACAATAAGTAAACATGCTTATATAATGTAATTAACCAAATTGAGTTTGCACATATTGAAATAAAAGAGTTACCTTGCCTTGAGACAACTCACGTAGAGCAAGCCAGCCCACTGATACGTCTCAAACGTATCTATAATTTTTTATATTCCATGCTGTTATTATACCAATTGCTACATGTTTTATTTACACTTCATAGTTTTTTATGTATTTTCTGGGACTAATCTATTAACAAGATGCCGAAGTGCCAGTTCCTGTTTTCTGCTGTTTTTCTCCTTCAGAAAGGCTAGTCGCAAAATATTCTCGGAATTGGACGAAAATCAACGTGTGAAAATATCTCATCGGAAGACTCCAGAAGCCAGAAGGGGAGACGGAGTGGGGCCACGAGGCAGCCACGCCACCCTAGGGCGCGGCCGAGGAGGGGGTGGCGGCCACCCCTGGCGTGGCCACCTCGGGTGCCCTCCGACGCCGCCCTTTCGTCTATATATTCCCGATGGCTCAAAAACCCTAAAAACACCGATCATATTCCACGAAAAGTTCCGTCACCGCCGCCATCGTCAACCCTAGATCGGGAGGGTTCTGAAGCTCTTCCCGGCACCCTGCCGGAGGGGAGATCCTCATCGGAGGCCTCTACACCACCATGCCTGCCTCCGGAGTGATGCGTGAGTAGTTCATCCTTGGACTACGGGTCCATAGAGTAGCTAGATGGTTGTCTCTCCACCTTGTACCTCCATGTTTAGATCTTGTGAGCTGCCTAACATGATCAAGATCATCTTATTGTAATGCTACATGTTGTGTTTGCTGGGATCCAATGAATATTGATACTATGAGCAAGTTGTTTATCAATCTATCTATTTATGTTGTTTATATCTTGCATGCTCTCGTTGCTAGTAGATGCTTTGGCCAAGTAGATGCTTGTAACTCCAAGAGGGAGTATTTATGCTAGATATGGGTTCATGCCTCCAGTAATCTGGGCTCGAGATGACAGAAACGACTAAGGTTGTGGATGTGCTGTTGCCACTAGGGATAAAACAATGATGCATTGTCTACATGTCATTTGCATTGTTTACATTACACACTTTACTTCATGCAATAATCTGTTGTTTGCAACTCAATACCGGAATGGGTGCGGATGCTAACCGGAAGGTGGATTATTTAGGCATAGATGCGTTGGATAGCAAGTCTATGTACTTTGTTGTAATGCCCAATTAAATCTCATAATAATCATCTTGTCATATATTGCATTGTCATGCGCTCATTATTTGTCAATTGCCAGCTGTAATTTGTTTACCCAACATGTTAGTTATCTTTTATGGAGAGACACCACTAGTGAACTGTGGACCCCGGTCCATTTCCTCATACTGATAAAACCATCAACTGCAATCATTTGTTCTCTGTTACTTTCTGCACTCATTACTATTTTCACACAATACGTTTAATCCTTTGTTTTCAGCAAGCCGGAGAGATTGACAACCTCTCTGTTTCGTTGGGGCAAAGTAGTTTGCTTGTGTTGTGTGCAGGTTCCACGTCAGTTGCGCCGCTGACAACCTTCTGAAGAACCTCCGTGTCCTCCTGGTTCGATAAACCTTGGTCATATTTCAAGGAAAACTGCTGCTGCACTACATCATACCTTCCTCTTGGGGTCTCCCAACGAACGTGTGTTGTCACGGTCAACAAGCAGATCTTCTGGTGTTGTTGCTGGGAAGTAATAAAACACTCTACCATTAACACGCCATCAAGACATTTTTCTGGTGCGTTGCCGGGGACATGGAATCTCCAGATAGGGGAGTCTCACACTTCCAATCTCATTACTTTGTTTTTGTCTTGCTTAGTTTTTTTTTTATCTTGTTTGCTGTTAAAACCCAAAACACAAAAAAAAAATTCCTGCATTTAGTTTATTTCGGTTTGTTATTTTCTTGTTCTGTTTTAATTTTGCTAAAATGAGTAATCCTGAAAACACTAAGTTGTGTGACTTCACTAGCACAAACAACAATGATTTCATATGCACACCTATTGCTCCTCCTGCTACCACAGCAGAGTTCTATGAAATTAAACCTGCACTGTTAAATCTTGTTATGAAAGAGCAATTTTCTGGTGTTAGTACTGATGATGCTGCTGCTCACCTTAATAATTTTGTTGAGCTATGTGATATGCAAAAGTATAAAGAGGTAGAGGGTGATATTATTAAACTGAAATTATTTCCTTTCTCCTTGAGAGGAAGAGCTAAAGAATGGTTGCTATCTTTGCCTAGAAATAGTATTGATTCTTGGACTAAGTGTAAAGATGCTTTCATTGGAAAATATTATCCTCCTGCTAAAATCATATCTTTGAGAAGTGGCATTATGAACTTTAAGCAATTTGATAATGAGCATGTTGCCCAAGCTTGGGAAAGAATGAAATCATTGGTTAAGAATTGTCCCACTCATGGACTGACTACTTGGATGATTATTCAAACCTTTTATGCAGGATTGAATTTTTCTTCAAGGAATTTATTGGATTCAGCTGCTGGAGGGACCTTTATGTCCATCACTTTGGGTGCTGCAACAAAGCTTCTTGATGATATGATGGTAAACTATTCTGAATGGCACACCGAAAGAACTCCAACAGGTAAGAAGGTAAATTCTGTTGAGGAGATCTCCTCTTTGAATGATAAGGTTGATGCCATTATGTCTATGCTTTCGAATGGTCATGCTACTATTGATCCAAATAATGTTCCTTTAGCTTCATTGGTTGCACAAGAAGGGAATGTTGATGTAAACTTCATTAAAAATAATAACTTCAACAACAATGCCTACAGGAATAATTTTGGTAATAACAACTATAGGCCATATCCTTCTAATGGTAGCAATGCTTATGGTAATTCTCATGGTAGATTTGGAATGGCTAGTGAGGAAAAAATGATAGAAGTTGAGAAGGCCACTAAAAACTTTATGCAAAAGCAATTTGAGCAAAATAAACTGTTTACCAAAACGATGGAGGAGCAGTCTATCATGTTAAGAAATATAAGTCACCAAATTGAAAATTTGAACAATGAAATTTCTGGTTTGCAAGCTAGGATTTCTAGTACTAAAACTTATATTTCGAGTTTATCTGAGTCACAAACTTCCCTGATCAATAAAATGGCAGCTAAGCCTGAAACTGTTGATAGTAATGCTGTACAAAACCTATGCTAGAGTTTGCACTATTTTTACTACTGAAAATGTTGATACCTCAAGTGCTAGTAAACCTCCTACTGTTAATGGAAAGATAATTGGTGTTGGAAATGTCTCCACTTCTGCTGCAAAAAGCTTTAAACTGCCTGATAGCACTAAAATTGCTCCTGATAAAAGTGCTGAAATTTTTAGGAGTGTAGGAGATAATGGTTCCATTACCTTTGATGATAATAATTTTGATTTTGATGGTTGTAATATAACTGAAGTCATTATGTTCTTGCAAAAGCTAGCTAAGAGTCCTAAGGCTAGTGAAATAAATATGGCTTTTACTAAACATATCATCAATGCATGCAGGGAAGAGAAATTAAAACGTGAAGCTTCTATCCCTAGGAAGTTAGATGATGGTTGGGAGCCCATCATTAAAATGAAAGTGAATGATTTTGATTGCAATGCTTTGTGTGATCTTGGTGCTAGTATTTCTGTTATGCCTAAAAAGCTTTATGATATCCTTGATCTTGCACCTTTGGAAAAATGTTATTTGGATGTTCACTTTGCTGATTCTTCTATGAAGAAACCTTTGGGGAGAGTTGATAATGTTCTTATTATGGTTAACAATAACCTTGTCCCTGTTGATTTTGTGGTTTTGGATATTGAATGCAATCCTTCTTGTCCTATTGTGTTGGGAAGACCTTTTCTTAGAACTGTTGGTGCTGTTATTGATATGAAAGAGGGGAATATAAAATTTCAATTCCCACTCAGGAAAGGTATGGAACACTTCCCTAGAAGAAGGATGAAACACCCTTTTGATACTATTGTTAGGGCAAGTTATAATGTTGATGTTTTTGGTCTTGACAATACTTGATTCATGTTTCATGCCTAGCTAAAAGGCATTAAAGAGAAGCGCTTATGGGAGGCAACCCATTGTTTTTACTTTCTGTTATTTTTTTTTTGTGTCAAGGAGCTTGTTTACTTCTGTAAAACTCCTTTGTATCTTTTATTTGCTGTTTTGTTGTGCCAAGAAAAGTCTCTTATGACAAGATGGTACCTATATTTGGATTACTGCACAGGAACAGATTTCTGGAACGTCACCGTTTCTCGCCGTAGAAAATCAGATTTAAAAAATCTGCCAATTTTTGTGCGTGTTCCTGAGATATGTACGCAACTTTCGTACGACTAAAGTTTTTCGATTTGAGCGACGTAAGTGTCCCAAAAAATCATCTTTACGGACTGTTCTGGTTTTGACAGATTCTGTCTTTGTTTTGCATTCTCTCTTTTACAAGTGTTGAGTGGTTTCTTTTAAGGTGAAAGAGCATCACTTAAGCCTAGTAACAGTAGCTAATGTTTGAAAATGATTGCTTATGAATTTGTGTCCTTACAGAATCAAGTGAGATTATTTGTTTTGATGCACTAACCCGCTAATGAGAAAAATGTTGAGTTTTGGTGTGAAGGAAGTTTTCAAGTGTTAAGAGAGGAGGATGATATTATAAGATCAAGAAGAGTGAAAAGCTTAAGCTTGGGGAAGCTCCCATGGATCTCCCCAATATATTCAAGAAGACTCAAGCGTCTAAGCTTGGGGATGCCCAAGGCATCCCCTTCTTCATCAACAAACTATCAGGTCATCTCTAGTGAGACTATATTTTTATTTCTTCACATTATATGTACTTTTCTTGGAGCGTCAGTGTGCTTTTGTTTTCAGTTTGTTTTTGTTTTGTTTGCTGCTCTATACTTGTTGGATCCTAGCACTCTTGTTTGGGAGAGAGACACGCTCCGCTTTTTCATTGGAATACTCTTGTTCTTCACTTATATTTGTTGAGTATTCTTGTCTAGCTACTGCTAAAGCTTCTAGCTCTCTGTTTTCATATATCTCTTGTCAGAGCTATTAGTTTCTTTTGAAGAAAGTACTCTCTTGCTTCACTTATATTTGTTTGGAGAGTTGTTCAAATAAGTTGATTGGTGTTTGGTTGGAACAGAAAATGCTATGCATGTGGTAGTGGTATAAAATGCTTACATAAGTCTTGTAGATCACTGTCTTGAGTAATTTGATACTTGTCAATTGTTTTGAGTTACCAAGTAAGTAATGTTTAGACTTGTGCATCATGTAAGTAAAGGCTATTAGTGAAGAACTACTGTAAAGCTTGTTGATATTTGATTTGTATCATTGGTAGTTCCAAAGTCTAGATATTTTCTAGTGAAAGGTTTTGGTTAACAAGGAAGACAATGTGGAGTCTTGTAATTTTTCAAGCATGTTTTTTATATGAGTTCTTGCTGTACCGGTTGACAGTCTGTGTTTGCTTAAATAACCTTGCTAGCCTAAACTCTGTACTAAGCGGGAATGCTGCTTGTGCATCCAAAACCCTTGAGCCAAAATCCATGCCATCTGTGTCCACCATAACTACCTATTATGTGGTATTTTCCTGCCATTCCAAGTAAATTTTTCATGTGCTACCTTTAAAATATTCAAAACTGTTACAACTCCTTTTTGTGTCACTGTTTACAAGCTCATGAGGATGTGGTAGATGGTCTTTATTTCACTTGTTGATCAGACTTTACACCTGGACTAGTGGCATATACATCCGCTTATCCAATAATTTTGCAAAAAGAGCTGGCAACGGGGTGCCCAGTCCCAATTAATTACAACTTTAACCATTAATTCTCTTCACATCTTTTTGCCCCTGAGAAATCAGTCAAGCAATGTTCATAAGTGTGTAAACAAAAGAGAACGAGGGATGATCTACCCGCTGGTAGAAATAACGTCCTTCATGGGAGCCGCTCTTGTAAGGTCTGGTTAACTTGTGACTTAAAGTATTGTCTATTTACTGATTCGTTGACCACTAACACACACCTCTCAAAATATATTTTTATACTCTCTATATGCTTTCAAAAACTTAAAAAGCTCTAGCACATGATTTAATCCCTGCTTCCCTCTGCGAAGGGCCTTTCTTTTACTTTATTGTTGAGTCAGTTTTCCTACTTCTTTCTATCTCCACAAGCAAACACTAGTGTCAACTTTGGTACAACAGTTGTTATATAATGATATGTTTGACTTATTGCATTACTTTGCCTTGACAATATCCATGAGATAAATATGTTAAAGTTGAAGCCAGTGCTGAAACTAAATCTTCCTTTGTGTTAGTCAAACACTTTCATTTAGAATCTATTGCTTTGTGAGCTAACTTTTATGCAAACTCTTATAGCTCCATTGTCTCCAAAGTATTATTCATGAAAGTTTGCACTTGTATGATTCATTTTGTTTACTCCTTGTTTACTTGTTAGCAAACTATAGACCATTGACTTGGATCACTTCATTCAGTTCATGTGCTTTGCATTACTATTTGATCAAGATTATGTTGGTAGCATGTCACTTCAAAAATTATGTTGTTTTTATCGTTTACCTACTCGAGGACGAGCAGGAACTAAGCTTGGGGATGCTTGATACGTCTCAAACGTATCTATAATTTTTGATGTTCCATGCTGTTATTATACCAATTGCTACATGTTTTATTTACACTTCATAGCATTTTTATGCATTTTCTGGGACTAACCTATTAACAAGATGCCGAAGTGCCAGTTCCTGTTTTCTGCTGTTTTTCTCCTTCAGAAAGGCTAGTCGCAAAATATTCTCGGAATTGGACGAAAATCAACGTGTGCAAATATCTCATCGGAAGACTCCAGAAGCCAGAAGGGGAGACGGAGTGGGGCCACGAGGCAGCCACGCCACCCTAGGGCGCGGCAGGAGGGGGTGGCGCCCACCCTGGCGTGGCCACCTCGGTGCCTCCGACGCCGCCCTTTCGCCTATATATTCCCGATGTCCCGAAAACCCTAAAAACACCGATCATATTCCACGAAAAGTTCCGTCGCCGCCGCCGTCGTCAACCCTAGATCGGGAGGGTTCTGAAGCTCTTCCCGGCACCCTGCCGGAGGGGAGATCCTCACCGGAGGCCTCTACACCGCCATGCCTGCCTCCGGAGTGATGCGTGAGTAGTTCATCCTTGGACTACGGGTCCATAGCAGTAGCTAGATGGTTGTCTCTCCACCTTGTACCTCCATGTTTAGATCTTGTGAGCTGCCTAACATGATCAAGATCATCTTATTGTAATGCTACATGTTGTGTTTGCTGGGATCCGATGAATATTGATACTATGAGCAAGTTGTTTATCAATCTATCTATTTATGTTGTTTATGATCTTGCATGCTCTCCGTTGCTAGTAGATGCTTTGGCCAAGTAGATGCTTGTAACTCCAAGAGGGAGTATTTATGCTAGATAGTGGGTTCATGCCTCCAGTAATCTGGGCTCGAGATGACAGAAACGACTAAGGTTGTGGATGTGTGTTGCCACTAGGGATAAAACAATGATGCATTGTCTACGTGTCATTTGCATTGTTTACATTACACACTTTACTTCATGCAATAATCTGTTGTTTGCAACTCAATACCGGAAGGGGTGCGGATGCTAACCGGAAGGTGGATTATTTAGGCATAGATGCGTTGGATAGCAAGTCTATGTACTTTGTTGTAATGCCCAATTAAATCTCATAATAATCATCTTGTCATATATTGCATTGTCATGCGCTCATTATTTGTCAATTGCCCAGCTGTAATTTGTTTACCCAACATGTTAGTTATCTTTTATGGAGAGACACCACTAGTGAACTGTGGACCCCGGTCCATTTCCTCATACTGATAAAACCACCAACTGCAATCATTTGTTCTCTGTTACTTTCTGCACTCATTACTGTTTTCCACACAATACGTTTAATCCTTTGTTTTCAGCAAGCCGGAGAGATTGACAACCTCTCTGTTTCGTTGGGGCAAAGTAGTTTGCTTGTGTTGTGTGCAGGTTCCACGTCAGTTGCGCCGCTGACAACCTTCTGAAGAACCTCCGTGTCCTCCTGGTTCGATAAACCTTGGTCATATTTCAAGGGAAAACTGCTGCTGCACTACATCATACCTTCTCTTGGGGTCTCCCAACGAACGTGTGTTGTCACGGTCAACAAGCAGATCTTCTGGTGTTGTTGCTGGGAAGTAATAAAACGCTCTACCGTTAACACGCCATCACCCACCCTTGAGATGGTTGACTACAACAAATCTTGCTGTCGGTGCCAACATTCTCTCATTTTTTTATGTCATGTCACCGAAACCTAAACTATTATATCTGATGGGGATTATAACCCGGTAGGCCCATGAAGAGGGAAGCATGACCCGCCAGGCAGGAGGCCCGGCCAGGCCAGCTAACCATCAGCATGGGCCGGGTTACACTGATGGTCTGGAGAGCTTGTCGGTAACCCGGCCTACAGAAGGAAGGTTCCAGAAGATCCGGAGGCGGTATGCATCACGGAGTCCAAGACTTGGAGGACACGAAGACTAGAAGAACTAGAGTAAGATTCCAAGTACGGGTAGAACCCGGCCTTACCTTGTATGCAACCAGGAGACCCGGTGCCCTTTATAAACTGGCTCCTAGGTCATAGATAGACAGATCCCGAGAGAAATAGATGGAAGAGAAGAGATCAACAGAGATAGGCCAGAGAAGATAGACCAAATAGAGTGAGCTCAAGAGAGAGCTCCCACGCCGGAGTCATCCAGACCCGGCGATCGCCATTGGCGCACCATGTAATCTGTTATCATATAGTGATTTATAGCAGGACGTAGGGATCCTCCACCGAGGGGACCTGAATCTGGGTAAAAAACATCTTCTCCCCCGTAGAGGTAGACCAACTCCTGGACACCAGAGCCGCCTTGCCCCACAACTCAAGTTACCCTATGGTAACATCTGCCGTGACAACCCCACGACAGTTAGCGCCCACCGTGAGCTTGCATCCAAGTGTGTCTTCATTAAAGGAGAAGCGATACGAGGGAAGAAGCCCGCCGTTAACGAGTTCATCAGCAACCAACAAGAAGATCGCGTCATCCATGATTTCGGCTGGGAGCCGAAAGCAGATTCACTAGAAAAAGAAAAGCTGGTCATAGAAAAGTCGGCCATGAAGTAATCAGATCTGGAGGAGTCACATCTATAGTTCGGTTCGTACGACACGAGCCAGCAATAGCAAGGATCATGATGGCATACGCGAAGCAAAATCTGGCATACACACGTTGTCTAGAAAGCAAAGGAAAGAGAACCACGAGAGCTAACTGGTCCAATTAGTACTGCATTGACGTGCACACGGATCGATGGAGCAAGTACCAAGGACTTTAGAAAATTGGAGCAGCCAGTTTGCTTCTTCGTTCCATGGACATGAGGTATGAGAGTTGAGAAAGAAGAAAAAAAATATGAGAAAGAAAAATCGTGTACGACTAGAAAAGAGCCTACTTCAGGACGCAGCAAGAAAAAGAAAGCAAACAGCCTGTCGGCCGGGTCAGGAGCAGATTCGATTACGAGTCTGAGTCTGAGTCTAACCCGGCCAGGAAAAAATTCAACAGTAAATTAGATGGATTACGTCCCAAGGGAAAAATAGAGCGACGCGGAGAGTGCCCTCGAGTACTACTCCCGTGCATCTGCTCACCCTTTGTAAAAAGAAGAAAAATTGGATTTGGCTAGCTTGTTATGTGATCATGCATGAAAAAGAGCAGCTCACGTAATAATGGGAAAGAAAGTCGACCAAGGAGATCCGGTCACGAGCCGGCTTCAGGTGATGATGACCCGGCCGCGAGCCAGCTTCAGGTGATGATGACCCGGCTCCTTCAATAACGTGAGCATCTTCAAGCTCGTCGTGGCTGGCCATGAAGATCCGTGCACTCAAGCCGTGTCATCAACGCAGGAAAATGAAATAAGCTAAGTTGCATTTATATTTAAATTTCATATTTTATTTATTCAATCAATTAAATCTGGCTCCTTTGAGTCAATCCCTGGAGTTAAATATATTGTTTATAAGGAAATTACAAAGATCATCCAAAGGATTGCATGCCATTTTTTAAAGTCGAGTTATTTATCGCTTGCAATGGGCTTCTTAAAAGTCGAGTTATTTATCCCTCGCAAATGGATTTATCAAAGTCGAGTTATTTATTGCTCGTAAATGGATTTATCAAAGTCGAGTTATTTATCGCTCGCAAATGGATTTATCAAATTCGATTTATTTATCGCTCGTAATGGATTTCTTAAAAGTCGAGATATCTATCACTCGCAAAAGGATTTATTAAAGTCAAGCTATCTACTGCTTGCAACGGATTTCTTAATAACAAGATCGCTATTAAAGCGACATCGTCGTGCTCTGGCTTCATCGCGGTCACGGCTTATTCATTATCATCATTCTGGCTCAATGGCCGTACTCCGTCTTATGCATCATCAATGACAAGAGCGTGCCAAACATTTATTATTCAGAGGGGTGAGTCCTAAATTCCGGATTCTCCTATTTTGAGCTATCGATTGTTGGGTTGAAGACATGGATCCTATTGGAGGAAAATCCATGAAACATCTCCTAACTTCGACTATTTGAAAACTGCTAGCTTAGCCCAAGAGTGTTTCGCAACTTCGGTTAGCGTACCCAGGAGTGCTTTGCAGCAAAATATACAGCTTAGCCCAGAAGCGCTTCTCAACTCCGGTTAGCGTTGCCCAGAGCGGTTCACAAAAAAGTCATATTAGCAGATGCCCACAGAGTGCATCGCAACAGTATATGGATCAATGGGGGTAATGTTGCATAGTTAAGCTATTACTTTATAAACATTGATCCAGGTCTTGGGGTTCTCACTTGAATAGTTTGTAGCTGCAATCACAAGACCCGGCTTTTATGCCACCAGTTTTATTCTAGGTTATCTTACTATTGAGCTCGATGTGACTCGCACTTATATGGTCTGATTGCTCACCTGTAAATTCAATCAGTCATGAGGCCCATTGGGACTTGCCTGACCTGTTTTTATCAGAAAAGTTGCGACAGAGAAAATTCATGCGAAAGCTGGCTCATAGTTAAAGAAATCAAAAGGGTCATCTAAACCAAAGGATTTGCAGAACGACAGATCACGTTCATTAAAAAAGCAAATCCTCAGGGTGCATGTACACCATCAGCAAAAATATTCATAAGTTACTAATTTATTACAAGCTTATCGGATTAAGTGATATTATTTTATGTACAGGGAAAAATATTTGCAGGTTTAATTTATAACCCGGCAGTAGAAGCAGGGTCATCTTTATTGATTTTCGCCAGGTCTGATCAGAGCTAAGATTTCATAATTGGCCGATTTTCCAGGCAAAGACAGAAATTGCTTGCGCTCGCCGGTTCATGGAGCGAGGCATCTTCAAAGTTTGAAAAGTTTATTGCAAAAGATGTGGACTACGTGATCTCGTTTCAAGCGAGAAAAGTGAATACAGTCGGGTGCTACTAGTACCGGGCAAATCAATCAGACGAAAAAAGAAGGGAAATAGTGGCCGACGTCCGTAAATTCTGCATGTTCCGGCTCAGCAATCATCCAGCGATAAAAAGAAAAAGAAGCCGGGTGCTATTGTTGTATTCGTGCGAGACCATCAAAGTTCAAGCAATAAGTGAAAGCTACGCTGAGAGTTCAAGCAATAAATTCAGCACGTACATAAGATCAAGATCAACGAGTCAAGTGTTACTAGTACTATCAATTCAGAAAAAGTAATCTAGCACTCACGTGGATCAAACACACCCATGTGTTGCATGCTTTTCAAGGCTATCAAGGAAAAGAAATAATCAAGCAACAATCATTGCTGACCCGGTCTACGGCCGGCTTCAGGCACCAATCAACGACCCGGCAGTGGCCGGCTCTAATTATTTCATGACCATTGACGAGTTGCCACGGATGGTTCGACCAAAAATTACAATTGTCCCAGTAGGTGATATTTACAGTCAATTGATTTGAAGACCCCGAGTTGTTGCAGGTGAAAGAACTGACACTTGGGGGCTACGATTTCTAAGTGATACAAATATTGAAAATGAGCTCCGAGCTGCTGCAGGCATACAACCCGGCGCTTGGGAGCTACAATGCTTCAAATTTTACAAGGTTATAAAAGGAAAAGTGTGAGTCCCGGGTGACTGCAGGCATGCAACCCGGCACTTGGGGGCTACACTAGTCAAAAGTTTATCCAAGGCAAATTATCAAAGTCCCAGGTGGCTGTGGACAGCTAACCCGGCACTTGGGGGCTACTCAGTTTGAAGCTAAATTTTTCGAATTAATGAAGAAGTCCCAGGCAGCTGCAGGCACGCAACCCGGCACTTGGGGGCTACAGTATTTGAAGTTCAAAATTTCTTTCAGAGGTACAAGATGCAAAAGTCCCAGGTCGCTGCAGGCATGCAACCCGACACTTGGGAGCTATAGTATTTGAAGTTCAAATTTTCTCCAAGAGGTGCAAAAGTCCCAGGTTGCTGCAGGCACACAACCCGGCACTTGGGGGCTACATGGGTCAAAGTGTTCATCTATCTATCACAAGCACCAAGTTATCGCGAGGTGATAAACTCGGAGCTTGGGGGCTACAGGTTATATACACGAGAAACATCAAAGTTCATATTCTTGAGAACCAGTAAAACTGAAGGTATTTGCGCTGGGTCTTCAAAAGCCGGGTCTTGAAAGATAGCCTCCATGTGAGTAGGCTTCATCAAGTCCGGATTGTAGGAATCTGGAGCATCCTTCAGCACAGCCTCCGTATGAGTAGGCTCCATAAAAAACCAGGTCAAAGGAACCACAAAGAAAAACATGGGAATATTCCTAGCAGGATTTGCGGGATGATCTTGAGATAAACCTGGAGGCATATGAACCTAGGAAGAAAAAACCGGGTTATAAATTTGACCGCCAAAGCGAGCTGGCATAGCAAGTGTAACCCAGGTTTTATCCCTTTAAATAATTATTTGTCTTATTTTCAGGAGGTCAACCTGAATGCTTAAGACCAAGTGGTGAATAAAAAACTGGAGGCGTATGAACCCAGTAGATAGTGGCCAGGTTATGATATGCACCGCCAAGAAGAGCCGGCCTAGCTAAAGGAAAAAGCAATGTAACCCGGTCTTTATATTTTATGAGTATTTCTTATTTTCAGGAGGTTAACCCGGACACCAAGGATGGCGGCTCTCCTTGAGAAATAAAGTTTGAAACTAGAAGAGGAGCATGCCAACCCGGCGCCCGAGTTACCCTGGGGGCTACTGATGGGGGGATTATAACCCGGTAGGCCCATGAAGAGGGAAGCATGACCAGCCAGGCAGGAGGCCCGGCCAGGCCAGCTAACCATCAGCATGGGCCGGGTTACACTGATGGTCCGGAGAGCTTGTCGGTAACCCGGCCTACAGAAGGAAGGTTCCAGAAGACCCGGAGGCGGTATGCATCACGGAGTCCAAGACTTGGAGGACACGAAGACTAGAAGAACTAGAGTAGGATTCCAAGTACGGGTAGAACCCGGCCTTACCTTGTATGCAACCAGGAGACCCGGTGCCCTTTATAAACCGGCTCCTAGGTCATAGATAGATAGATCCCGAGAGAAATAGATGGAAGAGGAGAGATCAAAAGAGATAGGCCAGAGAAGATAGTCCAAATAGAGTGAGCTCAAGAGAGAGCTCCCACGCCGGAGTTATCTAGACCCGGCGATCGCCATTGGCGCACCATGTAATATGTTATCATATAGTGATTTATAGCAGGACATAGGGATCCTCCACCGAGGGGACCTGAACCTGGGTAAAAAACATCTTCTCCCCGTAGAGCTAGACCAACTCCTGGACACCAGAGCCGCCTTGCCCCACAACTCAAGTTACCCTATGGCAACATCTGCCGTGACAACCCCACGACAATATCGTCACCGACGTGACATTTCGGTGACATTGTATTAAACACTCTTACTTTAAAAAGTATGGACCAAAACGTTGCATGGATGAATAAGGAGCTTCGTGAAATGGAATAGTTTGATTTCCCTATTTACATGCAAATAACGAATTAAGCTAGTTCTATGATAATAATTGTATCAACAACAAAAGAGGGTAAAGAAGGGGAAAAAACAATACATTGCGCTCCCCGACCGCTTTCTTGATAAATTATCAAGACATGGCACTTCTTAAGGTAAAACTTGTGGAGGAAAAACAATCAAGTGGTCTCTTTTATACACTGTCACCAAATATACTTCTGTTTTTCAAATGAGTTCCAAGATAGCCATCACACAAGTGTGGAGCACATGGTAATTGTTCAAGATATCGGCCGATATTCCGATAAACCGGCCGATAAGATAAATCGGCCGATAAATCAACTGATATGTCGATAAATTGCCCGATATGCCGATAAACTGGCCTATTTACCCCTTATCTTGGGTCGACCGATAAGTTCCCGATAAGCGATATCTCCAACATTAAATCTAAACAATCCTTACAAAATAACCCTAGTTCATCGGCACGATGACCGGTCACACAATGATTTATACCTTCTATGCACTCCGCAGGAGCACATCCATCGTCGTTGTCCTCCGGTACAAATCCGCGGCCCTCAGCAACAGATCTGGCCTGAGAGGACACCAAAATGACAGACCTCCGGCAACAGATACGCCACATCTTTCTTCTTCGTTCTCACCTCACGGCCCACCTCCAACTCGGCGAGATGAGATCAGACCGAAGAGGAGCGCGGGATAGGTAGGAGCCACCGTGCCTATCACACTGCGGATGCGATGTCTCACCCTGCACAAGGACGCGGTAAAGCGAGGAACCCGAGCTCCACGGCCGCGCGTCGTACAGACGGGGATAGAGTGGCTGGGGAGGAAGTGAGGGGTAGGGTTTCACTGAGGGTTACAAGACTAATTATAAAGGCCATCGTTCGTTTAGAACAGCACGATAGGAATGTTTGTTTGCATAGAGTCCAATATCAAACACGAGGCGTAATATATCTCTGTTTCTCATATATCGGCAACGGTTTTGTAAAAACTTCCATTGTTGATGAACGCATGTTCGTGGGCCACTACGTCTAGTGGGCCACGTCGGTCGCGTGGAAATCACGAATTACCGTCGCGTTATCGATGCCGTTTCCTTAGAGGGGTGTGCGTTGTGTCGTTATGTACAAGTGGGTGTTGTTGTTGCTTGGGTTATACCCAAGACCTCCTCGAGGAGTTCTCTCCTTTTGTTGGCTAAGCATGAGAGAATCACTTTGTCAACTTGAGCTTTCAACACCTTGTTCTCCTTTGTGAGAGATGCTTAATCATTTAGAGAGTTAGTAGCCCAAGATTGTAAATCAAACAATGGGGCACTAGGTGTAACAAGATACTTTTATACATGAGCAGCGAAGTTTTTCATGACTCTCCTTATTAAGATTGATGACCTCCCCCTTGATAAGCTTGGTAGCATTTTCAAGGTGCTCAAAATCGCTAGTGAGAGTAGCATGAGCAACTTCAAGCTCTTTCTTTGAAGCATCAAGTACTTGTGACACCTAAAGTGAAGATTTAGCTTTATCAAGCTCATAAATTTTAATAGATTGATAGATACTTGCATTGGTACACTTCTCATCTTGGATTTCTTGTACAAGGAGATTGAATCCCATATCTTATTCATAAGCAATAGATTTCAATTCATCAATGGCTTTGTTGCGGACGACAACAAGGTCCACTAAGTACTCAAACTTGGAGGAATGACACACGAAGAGAACACATAGTATTAGAAAATTTAGGCAATATGGTAGCATAATCATCCTCACCATTCAACTCCTCAAAATTTCAAAATATAAGTACTAGGGGTAAATAGTGGAGCATGAGGGCAATGAGTCACCTCAGCCTCTCTTGCCAATAAGGAACTCGTGTGTGTGTGTGTGTGTGTGTGTGTGTGTGTGTGTGTGTGTGTGTGTGTGTGTGTGTGTGTGTGTGTGTGTGTGTGGTGTCTCTTGTAGTCCTTGGAGGGGCATGTCTAGAGCCCGTTCATTGCTTGCGTCATCGGATGTGTAGGTATTTCGTACAAAGGCATTGCATCCCGCCTTGTGAGGTTTTTTTTACAGGGCCTCGTCTTGTCTTCTCACTTCTCACATGGAAAATTGTTTATGAAATGTCCCGACTACTAGCAATTGAACAAATTTCTTCTCCCCCTTCTCATACTTGGCTTGATGAATTCACATTTTGAATGTGGAGCCACACCACTTCTTGTCCATGAATTACATGTCACATCAACTTACTTGTACTAGTCATCTCTTCTTGAACATCTTCGTCTTCTTCTTGGACTTTAACTTCCATGGTCTTCAAAGCAAGACTGAGTCTATGCATTGCATGAACCATCTCATTGGTTTGCTTAGCATTCTTGAGCATGTTCTCATGCACGATGAAGTGAGATACATGATCATTAGGATGCATCGATCGACATGAATCCATGAATGGCATCTTGAATTCCAATTCTTGATTGTCGAGAGAGATGACCTTAACAAACATGTCCTTTATGAATTCATCATTCATAACAAATCCATCATAATCTTGACACATTCATGCAGTGAGATTGAATTTGTTGGTTTCATAAAAAATTGCTTGAAAAACAACGTGTTTTACTTACTTGTTTCCTTATTTGAAAATATCCATTATCAACCATTTCTCTTGATATTCTCTCCTATCTAGCCATAAGCCCGTGATTATATATATTGACGAATATGTCTGGCGAGAACAAATTTGTTGTAGTACCCGGTCGACCACTCTTCTTTCGTTTCTCCAGTTTGTTCTCCTTCGGTCACTACATTAGATTTGAGTTGTTAGTTGCACACGTTTCTTGATACATCAGACCGTAACTCCTACGGTTTTGAAGTAGGTGACGAGGTGGAGTTCGTTATTGTTCATTGTAAAATAATTGTTGCTTAGCATTTTAAAATGAAAATTTACATTTATGGACTTCCTACAAAATTATGGTTCATATATAAAACGATATAGTCAAAGAATTCACCTAATACTCCCTATGTTCCTATCGGTAGGGTGTATAATTATTGACACAAAAATTAAAGAATGACCGTGTAGGAAAAATTACACCGGTTCTGGACAGATGAAAGGACAAGGATGTCGCCTAGAGGGGGGGTGAAGAGGCGATTTAAAACTTTTCCGGTTTAGGCTTGATAATTGCGGAATAAAACTAGGTGTTTAAATTAACAAGCCAACAACCTAAATATACTAGGTTCACCTATGTGCACCAACAACTTATGCTAAGCAAGATAAGCAACAAGGTGATAGCAATATATAAGACTTCAAGCACGAAAGCTATCACAATGTAAAGTGCATAAGTAAAGAGCTCGGGTATAGAAATAACCGAGGCACGCTGAGACGACGATGTATTCCCGAGTTCCTCCCTTTTAGGGGAGTACGTCTCGTTGGAGGAGTGTGAGAGTTTCAAACTCAAGACACCACAAATGGCCTCACCCTATTCTCCGATGAACCTTGCACAAAAGCTCGGTTTACCTTCCACAATTGATTTCCTTTTGGGCGGAAATCGAGTCCCTTACAACAATCTTGAGGCACAACCTCTAAAAGGATTGGGAGCTCCCAAGTGGCCACCAAAGGCTTCAACTGCCACAAAAGGCATATAGAGTCCAAAGACCCAAGAGTAACAAGCTCACGAACTTTCACTTCCACGAATCCTCGTGGCGAGCACAAACCGATGCACAAAAGCAATGGCAAGAACACAAGAAGTGCTCAAGTCCTTCACTCTCAAATCCTACCAAGAGCAAATAATTCTTATGGGGGGAGAAGAGAGGAAGAACAAAGAAGAGAACCACACAAGAACTCCAAGATCAAGATCAACTAGGTTCCCCTCACTTAGAGGAGGAATGGATTGGTGGAAATGTAGATTTTGATCTCCTCTCACTTTCCCTCAAAGATATGCAAGAATCATGGGAGGGATTGAGAGGTAGGCAAGCTTTTCCAAAGGTCAACAATGGAGGAGAGAGAGGGGGAAAACGAGCTCAAGAGGTTTGAGAACCATTGGGGAAGAAACCCCCTGAAATAGGTCCCCTAAAAAATCTGCCCGTTGGGCAGTGCAGGGCGGCCGGCCTCACGCGCAGCTCGGCAGCTCAGAGAGCCCGGCCTGGGAGTCGGCCTGGCTGGCCTAGAGGCCGGCCACCCAGTAGAGGCGCCCGGCCTAGGAGCCGGCCAGGCCGGCCTAGGGGCTGGCCAACCAGCAGAGGCGACCGGCCTGGGGGCTGGCCACCCAGCAGAGGCGCCCGGCCTAGGAGCCGGCCAGGCCGGCCTGGGGGCTGGCCACCCAGAACCCGAAATTGTAACACCCATAACTTTTGCGAGAAAACTCCAAATGGGATGAAACCAACTTTGTTGGAAAGATAGCGACAGGAGCTTTCCTACAAGGATAAACCGATAATATTTCCAACACGAAAACGCAACAAGTTTTCCATCTGGACTCCGTTTTCAATGATCTTAGGCTTGCTCCGAAGATAATCACATGCACTATAAGATCATGCATATACACATCATAGTCCATCATGTGAGGAGGATAACACAAGAGGAAAGTTTGACCTCTCTACAAGAGACGAAATGGTAAAACCTCCAACATCAAAAACACCACAAGATATTCAAATGAAATCTGTTTTTGATGAACTAGAGCTTGGTATGGAGATGAACACAAGCTCTAAATTCTCACATGGATAAAAGTCAAATAAGAAGTAAGAAAGATGATATTCCAAATATGCAAAGGTTTGAGCTCTTCACAAAGATGCGATCAAGTTACTCACTTGAGAGCCACTCTTGATAGAAAACCGTCTATCCTATAACCCGGTCTCCCACTAACACCATGAGACCGGTAAAATAGAAACCCTATCAAGATCATACCTTTGCCTTGCGCATTCCACTTGAGCTAGATGATGACGATCTTGACTCTCTCAAGTTGGGGCACCTTTCTTGATTGTGCTTGCTAGCTCATGCTTGATGAAGACTTCTCCAAATACTCCCCCATACACCATGATGGGATGGGAGAGCCTTGCTAAGCTCCGTCTTCATGAATCCACTTGAACTTCATCTTTTTATCTTGATATATATGATGGCTTGGAGATAACATGAATGTTTACTCAATCTTCTTTTCCAAGCCATGCTTGCAATAAGATCAACTCTTCACATGACCATTCTTCATATAATCCCTTGGATAGAACCTTGGTCATCATGCAATCTTCTAGAGTTCAACACATGAACTCCAATCTTTTCCTATGGACAAGATCTACAAGAATATCTCAATGCAAACATTAGTCCATAAGGATTGTCATTAATTACCAAAACCACACATGGGGCAACACATGCACTTTCAATCTCCCCCATATTGGTAATTGATGACAATCCCTTTTACGAGGGTTTATATAATGAATTAAGCAACCATGCACAACAAAGAGCAAGGATGCAAAAGAAAGAAAGGCAAATGCTTAAGAACGAAACTAAATCATAAAACCAAATTCCCTTAAACCCTCTAAACTTCTCCCCCATTGTCATCAATTGCCGAAATGGGAGGAAAAATTTAGAAGGCCAATATAGTATGAGCTCCCCCATAATGTGTGCATTTCTCATAATATGAGTGAAATCAAGATATTATGATAGGATCAACCAAGAGTTCTAAAAAACAAGAGGGAACTCCCCAAGGTACGTGCACAATAAGGATTTCTATTTTCAATATAGTGTGCACAACATGGAATCCTCACTCCCTCCTAGATAATTTTGAACACAAACAAGTGCAAGAGAGAATTTTTAGAATACCAATTAAAGATGTAACTACTCTCATGTGTATAAGTTTCTAAGTAGACATCAATCATGAGATATAAGTCCACAAAGAAACATGCACACACAAAATAGATACTACGGTGAAGAACATGATGTCCTAGTGGAAGTCATATATATATACCAATAAGATCTTTGCTTTAATGCATAGCACAAAGCTCAATTTAATCTTAAAAGGATATAGATGAACCTCCAACACAATCTCATCATAGCATCCAAAAATATCCACAAGGGAACAAAGGTAGTTGGGATGCTCCGAGAAAGATAACAAGTATCACAAAGGGCAAATGATTTTGAAAAAACATCAATATTGCATAAAGATGTTTTGCAAGAACCAAATGAATTACAACAAAAGAGACTCATGCCATGAAACACCCTACACAAGGTTTAAAGATAGAAATGAATGCATGAGGTAGATACTTGTTACCGAGATGACATTGGTGATGTAGAAGATAAGAGTTCACGATCATTCAAGCTTGGCTCAAATAAGCACATGGTGATAACACCTTACTTGTAAATGAGACAAGCTTCCAATGCATCTCCAATGTACCTAAAACAAATTCAAGTACAAAATGGTTCCCAAACTCATTGGGTCCAAAGTAGTTAGAGCAACTACAATACATAGGACAAACTCCACATAAATATGTGCATATTGATATGAAATTGAATTTCATGCACATCTTAGCCATTTAGGATTTGATGGAGTTTATCCTATATATTGGATCAACGAAAGTAAGCATGCCATAAGATATACATATAGTAAATATGCATGCACAAGACTTTCAAGAACCAAACGAGATACAAATTGGACAAAAAACCAATTAAATCAAGAAATCACACACAAGTGTGACAAGAAAAAGAAATGTCCAAATTATATCAAAACTTCAACTCAACACATGGTTGAAGATACCACCTTGAAAAGATGCCAAATGAAAGTAAGCTACCAATTGATGAAAATGTCATCAAGGAATAAACCAAACCCTCTACACTTCTCATGATAGCACAAAGTACCAAGACGAGAAATGTTTGTCTTCCAAAAGACACGTCATCGGGATCAAATACCAATTGAAGACAACTAATGTTCAAAAGCATCTATGATTGCTCCCCCAAGATATGTGCATTATTTATGATCTTGTATTTGAATACAAAATACACATAAATGGGATCATCACTGTCCATACATATTATTCAAACAATAGTCATATTCAAGGAAAGAAATAGGATACAAAACCAATTCAAATGATGATGTTCTACTCAATATAGACTAGCTTCCCCAAGATTAGTGCATTATCTAGAAGTAGGAATTTAAATGAAAATGCACTAGAATGGGATCATTGCTTTTCTTAACTCAAGAAATCATAAAACAAATTTTGAGTAGAGCAACAAGGATCCAAAAGATACAAGGATGACAAGAGGATTTAGATCAAACCAAGACTTTTAAGCAAATATGGAACTTGTTTGAGAAACATGCCGCATAGGAATAAGATAATGAAGAATATCAATTCTAGGTGGCAATACCTCACATGTTCACATTTTCTAGGTTTGTAATATGCACAAAGCTTATTACTCCCCCATAATGTGATAATCCAAATTTTCTTAACAAGAGGCAAACAAAACCAACTAGATATAATTAATGGACATTATAGAATTTGAATTTCTCATGAGAATGACATACCACATAGAGAATAGATAATATTGATATATCATCACTAAGTGGTATTCCTCATGTATACACACTTTTAGAATTGTGAAGTGCACGGAGCACATCACTCCCCCAAAATGGAATAGTCCATTAATCTCTCAAAAAAGGAGCCAACAAGATAAGATGTCAAATAAAAGCAATAAGGCTCAAAACAAGTAAATGGTGTGCAAACCAACATACACATACTTGATTTCTCAAGATAAGTAAGTAGAAAGCACAACACATACAAACACTAGCAAGGTACAAAACCAAACACATGCAAGGGTGCAAGCAACTTTCAATGTATATATGATTTAAATAAAAATTACCGCAAGGAGGAACATTGGATAAGAGATAGAACAATATAACCCAATTGACTTGACTTGAGAGAATAAACTTGATGAAGGTCCCTTAATTCTTCATGATGTAGCCAAGTCTCCAAAGTCCTCCAACAACACCTATTGATCAAGTTTTAGCTTGTTGGTCCCCAACCAAGTTGGGTCCTAAGAGGTTAGTCACAATAGGCTTGGCAACCCAAATGGTGCTTTTCTTGACACCACTTTGAGTACCAACATATTTGGCAAACACATTGCCAACTTTATCCTTCCGAAGAGAATAAACATCATCAATAATAATGGGGTTGGATAAGGTACCATTAGTGCATGAAGAAGCAAAGTGGCCCTTCTCACGGCATATGTAGCAACATTGGCTTCCTCCTTTCTTCTTAGTTGAAATCTTGACTTGAGGAGAGGTAGCTTGATTCTTCTTGGGAAGAGGCCGTTCTTCATCTTGAGTTTGAGCTTGAGGCCGCTTCCCTTGTTGCTTCTCACTAAGAGGCTTCTTCTTCAAAGGGCAAGATCTAACATGGTGCCCTTCAACTTTGCACTTAAAGCAAACAATCTTGGCCGAATTTTAACTTGTTCTTGGCCCTTGTTCTTCTTGATAGACTTGGACTTGTTCTTGTTATTGGTGTTGAATCCAAGTCCACTCTTGTCATTGGGGCGTCTTTGAACACTCAACACATTGTCAAGTGTGGACCTCCCAACATGACGCTTTTCCAAGTCTTTCTTCAAAGAAGCGACTTGGGCCTTGAGCTCTTTTAATTCCTCTACATGGTTAGTATCAACAAAAACATTAGAGAAGTAGATGCTTCATTGTTAGAGCAACAAGGCATGGAAAGTAATTCATCACAAGATTTAGCAATAGTGTGTGATGTAGAATTACTAGGACTAGCACAAGACAATATATCATTTTTAGTAGAAGTTATGCCTTTGTCCACATGAGGCTCACAAGATGTTACCTTTGTAGAGATAGCCTCATGAGCTAACTTTATCCTAGCGTGGGATGCTAGAAGATCCTCATTAGAGCTAGAGAGATTTTCATGACTTTCTTCCAATTTCCCATACTTGCTAGTTAGCAACTCAAGTTGAGCCCTTAGCTCAACATTCTCCTTCAAAATAGATGCTTCACAAGAAGTGGAGTTAGTAGCACAAGCATCATTAGCATTAGAAATGGAAGAAGACAACTTAGCAAGCTCATCATTTAACCTAGCATTTTCCTCAATAATATTAGCATGATCACATGAGGAAGAAGAGGAACTAGGCACATCATTTTTAGATAGTTGAGTTTAGTTGATCATGAGAATTGGTAAGGAGAGAGTGTTCACTTTCCAAAGAATTAAGAGCTTTGTCAAGTCTCTCTATATCCTTAATTAGTCTAGCATCGCCAACACCAAATTCAACTTTTTCCTTTTTAAGCACTTTATATTTAGCAATAGCATGATCTCTTTCCTTAATGATTTTAGCAAAAATAAGATCATTTGTTTCATCAAGAGATTCAAGTTTCTCCTCAAGAGACACTCGAAGATCATGCTCTTCCTCAAGAGTGACGGTGAGAGAAGCAATTTCATTAGCATATTCTCTTTCAAGTCTCCCCTTTTATTCAATGACTTCACAACTCTTAATAGCATAAGTCAAAATTTCACATAAAGGGGAGATAGTTTACTATCTTTAGGGAGAGCACAAAATACCATCTCACCCTTCTCTTTTAAGGAGTCGACATCATTAAATTGTAACCATAATAATCCTCATCCTCATCATCACAAGTAGTAGAGGGTTCCAAAGGAGGAGATCCCTTTGAATCCTTAGCCATAAGGCAAAAGTGAGTAATGGACGATGATGATGAAGAATTACATGAAGCACCATTGAGGTCCATGTCTTGTTCCAACAAATGTTGGGTTTCCTCTACATTGTTAGTCACACAAGTACTAGAGGAAATGGAAGCATTGTTTTCATGGCAACAAGACATAGAAAGCATATCATCATGAGATTTAGTTAAGCAACTAATACATGATATGTAAGGACTATCAACACTAGCATGTAGGACATTTGAAGTGCTAGAGGAGTTTAAGTCCAAAGATAGAACATTGCAATGAGATAGAGATGAAGTATAGTCAATAGTGGATTCTCCATCAACAATGCAATTTCTATCACCACTCACCATGACATTACCTTGTGACAAATCACATGTTGGTGAAGTGGAAGAATAAGTGAGCTCATCACGGCCGGAGGTGGAAGGACAACAATCATCCTCAATAATGTTGGACACTTCATATTTATCTTGAAGCTTGGTCCAAAGCTCATGAGCGTTCCGAAAAGGCATGATTGATGCAAGAACTACATCGCTCAAAACATAAATGAGACCATTAGATACTTGAGTATCGAGATGAGAGTTTTCCTCATCCTCTAAAGATAATTCTTGGGAATCCTTTGGAGGAGAAAAACCCACATCTACAATACTCATAATATAATTTGGACCCATGGCCCTAAAAAGGTTAAGCATGCGAATTTTCCATACATCATAATTTGTGCCATCGAATATAAAAGAGGGATCGTGCACTAATTCTCTAAACGACATCTTTTACTCTCTAGGCGGTAAAGCCCTAAAAGAGAGCCCAGGCTCTGATACCAATTGAAAGGACAAGGATGTCGCCTAGAGGGGGGGGTGAATAGGCGATTTTTTTCCGGTTTAGGCTTGATAATTGCGGAATAAAACTAGGTGTTTAAATTAACAAGCCAACAACCTAAATATATTAGGTTCACCTATGTGCACCAGCAACTTATGCTAAGCAAGATAAGCAACAAGGTGATAGCAATATATAAGACTTCAAGCACGAAGACTATCACAATGTAAAGTGCATAAGTAAAGAGCTCGGGTATAGAAATAACCGAGGCACGTGGAGACGACGATGTATTCCCGAGTTCCTCCTTTTAGGGGAGTACGTCTCGTTGGAGGGGTGTGAGTTTCAAACTCAAGACACCACAAATGGCCTCACCCTATTCTCCGATGAACCTCGCACAAAAGCTCGGTTTACCTTCCACTATTGATTTCATTTTGGGCGGAAATCGAGTCCCTTACAACAATCTTGAGGCACAATCCACAAAAGGATTGGGAGCTCCAAGTGGCCACAAAAGGCCTCAACCGCCACAAAAGGCGTCTAGGGTCCAAAGACCCAAGAGTAACAAGCTCACAAACTTTCACTTCCACGAATCCTTGTGGAGAGCACAAACCGATGCACAAAATCAATGGCAAGAACACAACAAGTGCTCAAGTCCTTCACTCTCAAATCCTACCAAAAGCAACTAATGCTTATGGGGGGAGAAGAGAAGAAGAACAAGAAAGGGAACCACACAAGAACTCCAAGATCAAGATCAACTAGGTTCCCCTCACTTAGAGGAGGAATGGATTGGTGGAAATGTAGATCTTGATCTCCTCTCACTTTCCCTCAATGATATGCAAGAATCATGGGAGGGATTGAGAGGTAGGCAAGCTTTTCCAAAGGTCAACAATGGAGGAGAGAGAGGGAAAAACGAGCTCAAGAGGTTTGAGAACCACTGGGGACGAAACCCCCTTAAATAGGTCCCCTAAAAAATCTGCCCGTTGGGCAGTGCAGGGCGGCCGGCCTGGCCTCACGCGCAGCTCGGCGGCTCAGAGAGCCGGCCAGGCCGGCCTAGGGGCTGGCCACCCAGCAAAGGCGCCCGACCTGGGGGCCGGCCACCCAGCAGAGGCGCCCGGCCTGGGAGCCGGCCAGGCCGGCCTGGGGGCTAGCCACCTAGAATCTGAAATTGTAACACCCATAACTTTTGCGAGAAAACTCCAAATGGGATGAAACCAACTTTTTTGGAAAGATAGCGACAAGAGCTTTCCTACAAGGATAAACCGATAATATTTCCAACACGAAAACGCAACAAATTTTCCATCTGAACTCCGTTTTCAATGATCTTGAACTTGCTCCGAAGATAATCATAAGCACTACAAGATCATGCATATACACATCATAGTCCATCATGTGAGGAGGATAACACAAGAGGAGAGTTTGACCTCTTTACAAGAGACGAAACGGTAAAACCTCGAACATAAAAAACACCACAAGATATTCAAATGAAATCCATTTTTGATGAACTAGAGCTTGGTATGGAGATGAAAACAAGCTCTAAATTCTCACATGGATAAAAGCCAAATAAGAAGCAAGAAAGATGATATGCCAAATATACAAAGGTTTGAGCTCTCCACAAAGATGCGATCAAGTTACTCACTTGAGAGCCCCTCTTGATAGAACGCCGTCAATCCTATAACCCGGTCTCCCACTAACACCACGAGACTGGTAAAATAGAAACCCTATCAAGATCATAACTTTGCCTTGCGCATTCCACTTGAGCTAGATGATGACGATCTTGACTCCCTCAAGTTGGAACACCTTTCTTGATTGTGCTTGCTAGCTCATGCTTGATGAAGACTTCTCCAAGTACTCCCCCATACACCATGATGGGATGGGAGAGCCTTGCTAAGTTCCGTCTTCATGAATCCACTTGAACTTCATCTTCTTATCTTGATATATATGATGGCTTGGAGATAACATGAATGTTTACTCAATCTTCTTTTCCAAACGATGCTTGCAATAAGCTCAACTCTTCACATGAACATTCTTCATATAATCCCATGGATAGAACCTTGGTCATCATGCAATCTTCTAGAGTTCAACACGTGAACTCCAATCTTTTCCTATGGACAAGATCTACAAGAATATCTCAATACAAATATTAGTTCATAAGGATTGTCATTAATTACCAAAACCACACGTGGGGCAACACATGCACTTTCAACAGATCTATCTCTGGCTAATTGATGTGGGTAAAAAGAGGGGTTTGTACAAGACAAGGAAACATAATCAAATCTCTAAAAAAAGTTCAGATGAGTGTTGTAAAGCATTACACTCTATATATTTTTATTTTTTCTATAAAATTAATACACCTTATATCTAGAAACACATGGAGTATACATTATTAGCTTTAAGAAACACATGTCTTGGTATACAGATTTAATGTTCCATTTTATGCCAATTTAGTGTAATTATAAACATGAGATCTAAAGCATGGTACTCCTCATTCCCAAAATGCAAGGCGTATAAACTTGTCCTAAGTAAAAAGGTTGTAGGTTTGACAAATTTAAAGAAAACTATATTAATATCTATAATGTCATATCAAACATTACAAGATCCATCACGAACACTCCCTAAAAAATATATCCACAATGAATTATGACCCATTATGTGTATGATTTTATCATAGGTGTTGATCGGCTAGCTTGGAATCATTGGTGTTGTGTAGCCTTTGTTCGATTTGCTTGCATTTTTGGGTCATGTTTTGGTGATCCTTTGATGTTTCTATCCACCGTTTATACTTATTATGGTACTGAATCTCGTCTTTTGTTATCAGTTGGTAAAAAGAATCTGGTTCTCCAGGGGCATCATTTAAAAAACATAAAATATGTCAAGTTAATATACTTGTTTGGTACTATCGATGCAGAAATTCCTTTTGGCACGTGGGAGTATATACCCATGTCACTGAGAAAACATTTTGAAATTTCAAAAAGGCTTGAACAAAAAAAAAATCGCATAGATATCGACATTATATGTGCGTACTCCAAGTTTCACGAAAAATCGAAATTTTTATGGCCTCTGTAAAGAAGACAATAAAGTCTCATAAAAAAGCCTTTTTAGCACCAAAATTTGTCTTTTTTATACAAGACATAAAAATATCAGTTTTCCCTAAAACGACTTTGTGAGCCTCGAGATATACGCGTGAAATATTTTGTCCAATTTTTTTGACATTTCAAAAATATGTTAAAATGAAAATTTAAAACTAAGGGAGCCTATGCTCCCGGGTGGCAAAACGCCACTCCGTGTATCTATGTTGTTTCTTATAAATTTGAACAAAGTTAGTTTATAAGTTCAACTTGTATCAAGTTATGGGCCTCATTTTTTGAGAGGGAAAAGTATTTTAATTGTGATATTTATCCGTACTTGTGACCACTCACGGGATTTCTCGTTTTTCTACCCTGTGGGAGGATAACCCCTGCAGTGCGGACTACTTCCATCGTGAACCCACGCGAAACTTTCGTTCGTAAGATCCGGCAGGTGGTTGTGCATCTCAGCCGTCGAATCGCCTACCTATCCAACCGTCCAATGCCAGAGCACGCGGATCGACGGGCCCACCACCATTTCCCGCCCGCTGCTACTCGGCGTCGTCCTCATCTCATTTCACCAACCACCTCCGCAATCCCCCAATCTCCCAAATCTCTCTGCACATCTAGCAGTTCTTCGCAAGATCATCTCCAGCAATGGACGCGCCAAGCACCGGAGCCGTGGCGAAGGGGAAGAAGGGCGCTGGTGGGCGCAAGGCCTGCGGCCCGAGGAAGAAGTCCGTGACGCGGTCGGTGAAGGCCGGGCTCCAGTTCCCCGTCGGCCGCGTCGGGCGGTACCTCAAGAACGGCCGGTACGCGCAGCGCGTCGGCTCCGGCGCCCCCGTCTACCTCGCCGCCGTCCTCGAGTACCTCGCCGCCGAGGTGCTCGAGCTCGCCGGGAACGCCGCCAAGGACAACAAGAAGGGCCGCATCATCCCGCGCCACGTGCTGCTCGCCGTCAGGAACGACGAGGAGCTCGGCAAGCTGCTCGCCGGCGTCACCATCGCGCACGGCGGCGTGCTGCCCAAAATCAACCCGGTGCTGCTTCCCAAGAAGACGGCCGAGAAGGAGCCCAAGTCGCCCAAGAAGACGGCCAAGTCCCCGAAGAAGGCATAGAAAGATGCACGCTGATTGTCTTTGGCTGTGTAGTGCTTCATCGTAGAGATAGTGTTCCATGTTATGTCTGGCTGATGGTGTCGAGTGAAAAAGGTCAGAAATCTCTGACTACTGTAATTTCTGTTCTGCGTCGTCTGTTCTTGGTGTTGCAATGGAGTTGAATTTAGATCTGTGCGGTGTGATAACCTGGATTTGCAGAGTTTGAGTTGGAAAAAGTTCCTTTGGCCTGATTATTTAGTGCAAAAGGCTACTGAAAGTTGTTCGCATTGTAACGGGTGAAGGGGGACTCCTTCACCTCTGAACAACGCCCAACAGCCTTCCCCTGTTCATCGACCAAGTGCACGGCCGTCCTAGCGGCATTGCCGTGGGCATGGATCATGCTTCCTTGGAGCTGCCCCTGTGTTCGTCCACGGCGTTACTGTGACTTGTGCTTGGGCGAATGTTCAGTAATGAAACGTGAACTGAAGGTTCTCCTGCATCTCGCTTTGCTCGATGCCTATGTCTTTTGCGTCCCTACCAAAAAGAATTTGCCCATCCCGTGAATTTTGGCAGCCGTTTGAACTGGCGCCAAAGAATTGGGTCGCCAAGCCGCGCGCCCGTGTAAATCTGGCGCCAAAGAATTGGGTCGCGAAAAAATTGGCGCCTCGACTTGCCCCCTCTGGCCTCTGTCTAGGTGGGTTCCATGTATTTTCTTTTTATTGATTTTATTTACTAAGTCCATGCAGGCGGTGTTAAATAGCACGTATACCTAGCTGTATAGTTTCCTGTATATCTCCTGTATATGTTTATGTCGATGTACAGCCTGTTGTACACCGACCCCACCATGTATGTCCTGTCTATATAAAGTCCACCAGCGACCCTTGTTAGGGTTACGCATCCCATACTGTTTTGATATGGTATCAGAGCCTCGTACTTCCAAACACATCTGAGAGCTCGCCGTCGCCGCCATGTCGCTCGGTTCTTCTTCCTCCACGCCGAGCGGTGGTGCTTCGCTCAATGCGTCGATCACTGAGAAGCTGACAAGAGACAACTTCCTGATCTGGCAAACCCAGGTCCTCCCCGACATCCGTGGTGCCCAACTCATGGGGTTCCTAGATGGATCTGTTCCGGAGCCGATGAGAGAGCTGACGTCCAAGGACGCCGATGGGAAGGAGGTGAGGACACCGAACCCTGATTATGCAAGGTGGATCTCCCTCGATCAGATCGTGCTGGGGTATCTGACGCGCAACATGTCGCGCGAGGTACTGACCCAGATGGTCGGGATAACAAGCTCGGCCAACGCCTGGAAGGTGGTGATGGAGATGTTTTCATCGCAATCCAAGGCTCGTGTGGTGCAACTCCGCACAGTTGAACCAGACGCGGAAGGAGAACAAGACCGCGGCTGTCTACTTCAACCAGATCAAAACCCTAGCAGATGAGATGGCTGCTGCAGGAAAACCGCTGGACAACGATGATGTAGTTTCGTATGTCCTTGCAGGTCTGAATGACGAGGTTTACAACGGCTTTGTCGCCGCGATCACTGCCTTGATCAAGGCGGAACAGTCTATCAGCCTGAGCGATCTGTATGCTCAGCTGGTATCATATGAAGCTCGGCTAGAAGGCCAGAATCCTTCTGAACCCTCCGATGGCATGTCAGCAAACTTAGCAAACCGCGGTGGTCGTGGGTACCGTGGAGGAGGACGTGGAGGTGGACGCGGCAACTATCAAGACCAGCGCGGCTATGACCGCGGATATGATCAGCGCGGACATGACCGCGGCTACGATCATCAGCAACGTGGTGGCTATGATTACCAGCAGCGTGGAGGCGGCAATGGTGGTCGCAACCAAGGCTATCGCAAACCATACAATGGCAGTGGAGTTACCTGTCAGGTCTGCGGCAAAGAGGGACATATTGCAACTCAATGCTGGAAGTGGAAGAAGTTTCAGAAGAACTACCATGGTCCGTCAGAACAGACGGCTGGTGCGGCTGTGGCATCCCATGGCGCTGAACCGGTGTGGATCTCGGACACTGGAGCAACGGATCATATCACCGGAGAGCTGGAGAAACTGCACGTGAGAGATCGCTACTACGGCAATGAACAGATTCATACAGCAAATGGTGCAGGTATGGACATACATCATGTTGGTCAATCTGTAATTCGTACCCCTACTCATGATTTGCATCTTAAAAATATCCTACACGTCCCAAAAGCCTCCATGAGTCTCTTATCTACTAGTCGCCTAGCTCGAGATAATAATGCCTTTGTTGAGTATTGGCCTAACTCCTTTTTTGTCAAGGATCAGGACACGAGGGAGGTCCTGCTGGAAGGTAGATGCGTTGGAGGACTTTATCCCTTTCCAGCGACGTCCTCGTCCTCTGTTGGTCATCAAGCTCATGGTGTCGCCAAGTCTCCCTCATCGCTATGGCATAGGCGTCTAGGTCATCCCTCGTCGGTTATAGTTCATCAAGTTCTTCGAGATAATAAGATTCCGTTTAGTGGGTCAAATAAAGAGTCTGTGTGTGATGCTTGTCAAATGGCCAAGAGCCATCAACTTCCTTATCCAAAGTCAACTAGTGTGTCCACTTTTCCCTTTGAACTTGTATTTTCTGATGTTTGGGGGCCTGCCTCCGGATCCTTTGGGAGATATAAATATTATGTCAGTTTTATTGATGATTATAGCAAGTTTACGTGGATATATCTGTTGAAAAATAAATCTGATGTGTTTCAGAAATTTCATGATTTCCAGCATCTTGTAGAAAGACTCTTTGATAAGAAAATTATTGCGGTTCAAACTGACTGGGGTGGAGAATATCAGAAACTCAATTCCTTTTTTCAGCGTGTCGGCATATCCCATCTTGTTTCATGTCCTCATGCGCATCAGCAAAATGGACCCGCTGAGCGCAAACATAGGCATATTGTTGAGGTTGGTCTCTCTCTTTTAGCATATGCATCTATGCCCCTAAAGTTTTGGGATGAAGCTTTTCTCACCGCTGTGTATTTAATCAATCGTCTCCCTAGTAAAGTTATCGACTCTCAAACACCCATGGAACGTCTCTTTGGTTCAAAAGGTGACTATTCTTTTTTGCGGATTTTTGGGTGTGCTTGTTGGCCAAATCTCCGGCCATACAACAACCGCAAGTTGCAATTCCGGTCCAAACAATGTGCTTTCCTTGGTTATAGCAATCTACACAAAGGCTACAAGTGCCTTGACATATCCACTGGTCGTGTATATATTTCGCGTGATATTGTCTTTGATGAGACAGTGTTTCCCTTTGCGGCTCTACATTCTAATGCGGGTGCACTTTTGCGTGCTGAAATTGACCTTCTTCCTCTCAATTTGCAACCATTTAATTTGCATATGCATGAGGGGAACGATTTACATATTGATCCTGATGTTAATCCTGCTGCTAATGGTACTGCTGAGTCTATGCCGCAGGAATCAGGAGAAAATTCGGTTCCAGGGGTGTTTCTGATGCTTTTTCAGGCAATGACACGAATCCCGGAGATGATCTTTTTCAATCATTGGCGCAACAATCATTGGCGCAGCAGACGCCGGTGCAATCCTCCTCGGGATCGGGTGGGCGCATACGCCAGCCAGGTCCGGCGCTGCCTTTCCGCGTGTCACCGCGGGGTTCGCCCGCATCTTCCCCGGCGGGCCCTGCGATAGTGACGCCAGCCGCGTCGTCTTCTGCAGCGACGGGATCTTCTGCGGCCACTCCTTCAGCGCCAGTGCACCACACAGGATCGCCTGCATCAGCCGACAGCGCGACTGATTCTGCTGTCAGCCCTACAGACTCTACTGGATCGTCTGTGGCCACTGCTCCTGTAGCTTCGCATGCTGCTGATCCGCCTGCAGCTCGTACACGGCTGCAACATGGTATTACTCAACCCAAAATTATCACTGATGGTCGTGTGCGGTATGATCGTATTCGTTTTGCAAATGCATGTATTTCTGGTGAGCCTACAACAGTCCAGGAAGCTCTCCGTGATCCCAAGTGGAAATCAGCAATGGATGAAGAGTACCTTCTCTTATGAAAAATCAAACCTGGCACCTTGTTCCAGCGAGTCATGGCCGGAATGTGATTGATTGCAAGTGGATTTACAAAATCAAGAGGAAGGCTGATGGTACGATTGATCGTTACAAAGCCCGTCTTGTTGCTAAAGGGTTCAAGCAACGTTATGGTATTGACTATGAGGACACTTTTAGTCCTGTTGTTAAGGCGGCGACTATACATCTGGTTTTGGCTATTGCTGTCTCTCGAGGATGGCATCTTCGTCAACTTGATGTGAAGAACGCGTTTTTGCATGGTGTTTGGAAGAAGAGGTCTATATGAAGCAACCACCTGGGTATGAGGATGGTGCTCATGTGGGACATATTTGCAAGTTGGACAAGGCGCTGTATGGTCTTAAACAGGCGTCTCGTGCTTGGTATTCTCGACTCAGTGTTAAACTTCAGTCTCTTGGTTTTTCTGCCTCTAAGGCCGATACTTCTCTGTTTCTCTACAACAAAGGGGGTGTAACCATCTTCATGCTTATTTATGTGGACGACATTTTGTTGCTAGCTCATCAGAGAAGGCCGTTGATGCTCTCCTTCATGACCTCGGTATGGATTTTGCATTGAAGGATCTAGGGATGTTACATTATTTTCTCGGGATTGAAGTAAAAAAGGCAAGTGATGGTATTATCCTGTCTCAAGAAAAATATGCTCGTGAGTTGCTTGACCGTGTAAATATGAGGTTGTGTAAAGCAGTTGATACTCCATTGTCAGTTTCGGAAAAGCTGTCTCTCGCTGATGGAGAAGTTTTGAGTAGTGATGATGCTACTCGATATAGGAGTATAGTTGGAGCGTTACAGTATATTACTCTGACTAGACCGGATATTTCATTCTCTGTCAACAAGGTCTGTCAGTTTCTTCATGCTCCTACTACAACACATTGGACTGCGGTTAAGCGTATTCTGAGGTATTTGCAAGGTACATTACCACTTGGACTACGTTTGAGTAAGTCTGACTCTACATTAGTCAGTGGATTCTCTGATGCTGACTGGGCGGGATGTCCAGATGATAGACGCTCAACTGGTGGCTTTGCAGTTTTCTTTGGGTCGAATTTGATCTCATGGAATGCAAGGAAACAGGCTACAGTCTCGAGATCGAGTACGGAGGCTGAGTACAAGGCGTTAGCCAATGCCACCGCTGAGATTATATGGGTGCAGACTGTTCTTTCCGAGTTGGGAGTGCCGCAGGCTAGAGCGGCGTGTTTATGGTGTGACAACATTGGGGCAACGTACCTCTCTGCTAATCCTGTATTTCATGCTCGGACAAAGCATATAGAAGTGGATTATCACTTCGTTCGAGAGAGGGTTGCTCAGAAACTTCTGGACATACGATTTGTTCCTTCAGGAGATCAGGTGGCTGATGGATTCACGAAGTCACTGTCTACTCGGCAGCTAGGTGCTTTTCGTCGCAATCTTAACTTAGATAAGTTATGATTGAGGGGGTGTGTTAAATAGCACGTATACCTAGCTGTATAGTTTCCTGTATATCTCCTGTATATGTTTATGTCGGTGTACAGCCTGTTGTACACCGACCCCACCATGTATGTCCTGTCTATATAAAGTCCACCAGCGACCCTTGTTAGGGTTACGCATCCCATACTGTTTTGATAGGCGGGTGTTCTGATTCTGTGGATAGTAATTAACTAATTAACCTGTGGTCTCTACACGATTAGGAAGGGCATGCACCAGGTTACTCCATGGGTGTCGCAAGTTCCAGTGCCCGCCATTAATTTTTAAGTTTGTTTCTCTTTGATGGCATTGTTCGTGCACTATCAAAAAAATTGGATTACAAACGTGTCAAATATTTTTTGAGACTAGCATCCTCTAGTTGGTGGGAAACCAAATAAGCGCCATTTTGCCAAAAATTTGGTAAGTACGATGGCTACAATCCAAACAACACTTTATCAAATAATGTGGTCATGCCCTTGCTGGTCTTGCCAAAAATTGGTGGGCCGAAGACCAAGCATACCTATATTATCCATGATAATTTGGTCCCACTATGCAACCGGTATAGCAGATTATTTTGTACATGTAAATGAAATAGTGCCTTATTTTGCATTGTTTCAATAATATATAACGTCTGCACTCTCTGTTCGATAGGATCGATAATGGCGAAATGGAAAACAAACAGTTTGGTTGCACCATATAAAAAAGAGAGGAATCTATGATCATAGGAATTTTTCTAGGAGGTTAAGGGCCTCCTGGAAATGCATGAATCTAGAAAATACAATATGCAAATTAAAATGCCATGACAGTTAAATACTTCATGAATCAAAATCACATGAATCACATGGAAGTGGTGGCTGGATCCTGCACAGAGATATGCATAGATTCCAATGTCGGTGATACTTAATTTGAATAATAATGGAGAGAAAAGGGAGAATATGTATTGGACACCGACACTCAGATGAAAATTTCCAGAAGGTTATAGATCATGATTGTTTTCTCTTCATCAAAGATTTTTTACAATCTTTTGAAATTCCTTTGATACAATCAATGGTCCAAGAGCAGACACCGAATTGAATTTCTCAGGATTTGAACCTCTGTCTTATTTCCCGAGACACTTCATTGATTTAAAAGAGTCATTAAACATAAACTTTGAGTTTGAATTGAGTGCGAAGTGACCTATAAAAAATCACGATGTTTCTACTTTCTACTCCTAGAAATCAAACAACCTAATTTTTTTGTACAAAGAATCAAATAATCCTTCCCCCTTTTGCTCAACCGGTTGCCATGCTTCATGTTTCATTTTGTATATGCTCATTGATTCCCCAACCAGAGTAAGGTGGGACTTGGGCTAGGATTTTGCGGATCAAAAAAACCTAGCCAATATGGCATGACGCCAAGGAATGTGGGACATGTTGGCATGCCACGTCAATCTGGACCAAGCAAGGCCGGGCATCAGTGACGGAGCTAGCAAGGTGTAAGGGTGGAGAGGGATCCAACCCATATATACCTATGGAAAAGGAATATTTTCTTGAAATTTAAAGCCTGACCAAAGAAGACGGTCATACAAAGTCCGAATAAAGCTCTATTGAAGCTGCATCTGAATAGACCTAGAGTCACTCAGTACACATGGACCCTTGAATAAATAAGGTTTGGGAAGTATGAAATGTGGGCATCATACCAAAAAAATGAAAAAGACTTTTGTAACATCTCTACTGACGAACCATTTCAATAGTACGGGTGCTGCTGTGCCACGGGGGCACGACCATGGAAGTAATGGAAAAGAAGAAGTTATGTCAAGTCAGGTTTGCCCTAGCAAAATGGGTTGGATCTGCCATTGGCGAGCATGGTAATTTGAAAATTTGGGCGACACGACACATAGATGTATTAGGTGGAAACAAATTGCTTCTAAACTAAATCTGACAATTGTTGTTTTGCACCGCTAGATCATGCACCAAAGCTTAGATCGCCCACCTCAGTCCCACCTCCACTCATTTTCCACAAAGCCCCCTAGAAGCACAACAAAGATCTATCAAATCTTCCTCTCATGGTCGTGCTCTTCCTAATCTCTCCACTTTGAACGAAGGTGGTTTCCGAAATCCCGGCAAGGGAGCCGATTTTATCAGAGATGAAAGAAGGGATATGTAGCTCAGGAGTGACTCCTCGTGCACAAAGTTTCGTTCGATTCTGCATGGAGCGGGTGCATAGATTCGTCGACAAGGAGACAATATCTTGGCCAATAATCTGGGAACCAACCGTCGTGGATTCCCCTTTTCTTGATTTTGAATTTGTTGAAATTTCTAATAAGATATGTTGCCCCATTCCTGGTCGTGTTCTTGATTAGTTCCAGTTCCTAGTCTAAGTTTTCACGAGATGGTCCCATGATCGGACTCGGCTTGTTCGCCGTCCCTTTCATACATGCAAATCTTCAAAATTGAAACAACATATTGTTGATTATTTAAGGTCTTGGCAACCGTTCTTATTCTAGTGAGAATGTAAACAAAAATCTAAAGATATTCAATAGTGAAAATCTAGACTAAGACTATGTTTGCTTGTTACTCAGAGCAAGTAGGAACGTCTAGGAATTGATAATATGCCAGGTCACAGGGGGTTTCTAGCAAACATGCAACAACTGATTGGTGGGAGGACGAAGACTCAAATCTGGCCCTAAGAACATTATCCAAGGGCTACGGATAAAATGTTCATAATCTATCTCATTTTTACCTCCCACACAACACTCCATGGCACTGGAGAATTAATAGTTTTGCGTCTAATATTTTTTGGGATTTCCACAAAACATGTTTTACTAGTGGCATGAATAAGAATAAGCATAGTTTTCTCTAGATGCATGGGTTTCTTATGGTAGGTAAGACATTTTCTTAATGTATGTACCTTAAAATGAAATATCATGTTTTCCAAATAAATGTTCATCCTACGGAATGAAATGTCTGTGTCTTCTAAGGTAATTGTTCATGTACCTCTGAAAACATGTTCCGGTATGCGTCTAGAAGGAATGTAAGAAGGAAAAACAAACTACGAATAATCCAATAAAGGAAAAACGATAATTAAGAAATAAAACTATTAAATTAAATAAAAGTAGATAGAGAATAAAAAATAAAGGAAAAAAGAAAAAGGGAAATGAACATTTATTTTCTTTGAAAGATCCAGCAATTGCTGGCTTATCGATTTATAGTAGGTAGAATATATACAAGGTAGCCCTTGGGCAAAAGAATAACCGAAGAGAAATTTTAGAGAAAAAATGTAGTGCTAGAAATGCAAAATCAAGGAGGTTCCCAGATTATTCGTCTAAGCTTTTTAGCCCCAGCCTGAGCCCAGACCATTGCTTCTTCTTGGGCCAAATTCAACACCCGCCGCGGATTGGAGGGCTTATTTTCGAAAACCCTTTGATTTCGTTCCTTCCACAGCTGCCAGCATACCAAGGTGGTCGCTGATCGGACTCCCTCGCGATGCGGTGCTGCTGTATCAGCAGTCATCTTGTCCCATACTTGTGTGACCGAATTGCAGGTTTGCCAGCCGTGCGGATTGAGAGCAGCAAAGTTCCTCCAAGTTGCAACTGACATCCAAAGCAGCCGGGCATAAGGACATTCAAAGAAGAAGTGCATTGCAGCTGTGAGCGGCGCAGTCCCCGCCGTAGTCACCGTGTCAGCAAACCCGGGGTGCCGTGGCCAAAACGACACAAACCGGAAGATCGCGCAGCATGGATGACACTGTATGTCACTAAGGAGCAGCGGATAGTGATCTAAATGTGCAGTAGACAATGCTTGCACGGTGCAGGAGCTGGAGAGGGCCTCCCACTCAGTGTTGCAGAAGCAGCGATCTAAACGCACTAGCATCGGGTTCCGTCGTTCGTTGCTCCATGAAAAGGAGCGATTCTGGCAACGCGACTCTTTCAGCTCGACGCGGTTGATCACGGCGTGAAACTGACCCATCCGTCGGAGGTTGACGGTTGAGTTGTTTTTGTCCCTTGCTTCATAGATTAGGTTAGAATCCCCTGTGATTAGCCAAGGAGTGGCCGTCGCAGATCGTAGATCCTCCAACTCCCGCAGGGAATCGTCTTTGCCTTCTTCTTCTGACGGACTAAAAACTACTGACAGCAAGAAGCACCAGCTTAAGGCTGGTCGTTGCCGAAAACTAAGGGTTGTAGTCAACATAACTAACTAAATGGCTCCAGCAGCAGGGCCCACCATCTTGGCCTGTGATGCCGCACGGAAGATTGCTTCCTTGTCGATGCGAGTGAGGATCGCTAGGCCTTCAATGTCTGTGTCCTGCAGGGGGTCCTTGAGGTGGGCGACGATCGTAGTGGCCGCCCTCCGTGAGCTCTGGTCGTCCTTGTCCAGCATGCTCATCTCTTGCGCGATGCGAATGGTGGCGCGCTGAGCCACCGGGGTGGATGTCTGCATAGCCGCCACGCGCGGGCTGCGACGCGCGACCGTCGTGGTGCTCTTGTTGCGCCTGGGAGCGCAAGGGGAGGGTGGGGCCGTGCCTAGGATGGACGGCGGCGGCGCAGCGAAGAGATCCTGTAGAAACTCACCCACGGGAGCGACGGAGTCGGAGAGGTGCATGGTGTCCACCTGGTTGGTGACGTCGTTGAGCTGCAGCGCGGCCTCCTGGAGAGCTGGGTCCCGGCCCAGCGGGGATGGACTGTGGCGCGGTGGCAGTGGCGCCTTGAACAGCAGCTGCTCCAGCGGCGTCGGGTCCTGCAGGCCCATGTCGGCAGAGAACGACGGGGGCTGCTGGTTCGTGGCCGCGCAGATGGCCTCGATCTCCATGCTCAGTGGATCAAACTGCAGCGGCTCCCATGACTGCGTCATCTGCTGGTCGACGACCATGAAGTCGACGAGAGGGTCGGAGGAGCGGTCCGACAACGGGCTAGGTGCCCGTGGAGGGCTGCTCGTGCGTGCCGGACTCGCAGCACCTGAAGCTGTGACGTCGTCGTGGTTGGAGATTGGCAGTGGTGGCGGCGACGGCAGTACCTCTGCCGCCTCCAGGACCGGCTCCCCTGCAGCTTGGTCATCGCAGCGATGGTGTGGCCTAGCAGGAGTGCGACTGCGTTGGCGCTCATCACCGAGACCTGCCGGTAGCACTGGCGCACGCAGCCCGCGCCCCCGCTGGATAGTGGAGTCCTCCCACATGCGGCGCCTCCTGTCAGAAGAGTCGCCCTCCTCGTCGCGGCGCTTTCCGAGGTCTATGGTGTCGTTGCAGCCTCCCAGGGTAGGAGTGCGGCGCGTGTCCTCGCCGTCCGGCCGCCCCATCTGCCATGAGTAAGGCTGCACACGCGGGAGAGGCAGCTCTTCCTCAGAGCTGGAGGTCGGGATGCCGCTCTGGCCCGAGGACGGCGCGCGGCGGTAGGGGACATGCCAGTCCTCAACCAGGTCCAGGTGCACCAAGGCGTCGTAGCGGATGCCGCCCGGCGGCGGCGCGACCTGACGCGACGGAGGAGAGAAGCCCTGCATCTCAACAATGCGGCCCGAGCCCTGCGGGTACACCGTGAAGGCGTGGCTGCTGGGAATGTCGTCCAGCTTCCAACACCACACCCAGCAGCTGAAGATGGCCGTGTTCTCCTGGCCGTACGTGCGGCTGTCGAGGCGATCCACAACGACATGCTTCCCCAGCACCTCCTCCGCGCCCTCCAGGTTCCAGAGCTGCAGAGGCATGCGCTCGATGCAGACCCGAGCGTGGAAGTTCGCCGTCTGGTGCACGCCGTGGTCCGCCTCATGCCACGGCTTCAGCAGGAACGAGTAGCCATCGACGTTGATGCAGCCCAGCCGCACCGCAGCATCGCGGTCCTTGGGGAGGTCGAAGCGTACGAAGAACGCCTCCGGGTGGTGGCGCGTGACACGAAGAGCGTGCCGCGGAAGCCGCAGAGCCGACTCGAGAGCGTGGCCGACGGCGAACGGGTTGGCCACGTGGTACTGCTCCACGGCCTGCAGCACAACACCCCTGCTGCGCAGGGACAGCACCTCGTGGTCCATGGCCCGGGTGGACATGATCACCGTGTGCCCCGACGCCGAGCGGCGAGGCGCGGGGATGGCCTTGATCTGGCCCGACATCTCCTTGTCAGGCGGCGGGGCAAGGAAGCCGAGGCGCTCCCGGAGCGGCTGCGGCGGAGGCTTGGGCTTTGCTCTGTTGGGGCAGCGAGGAGACGAAGAAGAATGCCCCCACTGCCAGCACTCGATGCAGCGGAGGGATCACGGCAGTCTACACGACGGTGGCGAGAGCTGAGACATCTGAAGCAGAGGCCGTGGAAGCGCCTTAAAAAGGCCGCGCGCGCTTCGGCTGCCGCTCGGGAGGAGCTCCCCTGCGACCAGCGGGCCGAAGCAGATCTCTGGGTCGGGCGGCGCGCCGCCGGAAGCGGGGAGGGAGCGCGACCTCGTTCGCGTCTCGAAGTCACAAGCTGCCATTCCAGTCCTTCCTCGGGCGCGGTGATGTTGACTTCAGGGGCCGAGGGAAGGACAGCCACGGATTGGAGCCGTGGGCGAGCTACGCACTGCTGGGACGAGCAGTCTGCCGACGAGCGGGCAGCGGGGCATGGGAGCGAGCGGCTGCGGCCGCGGAAGGAGCGAAGCAGCTCACCTGACCTAGATGGGTCCCAAGGTGCTGCTCCTTGCTTGGATCCACCGGATCCGGAGCCGAGACGGCCCTTGCCGTTGGGGCTCAGCTCCGGGGAGGCGGGCGCGGCCATGCTGCGCGGTCGGGCGCCGGGGATTGGGGGGGATGGGTGGCCGCCGCGGCCTGGAGGCCAGCGGCGTGTGGGGAGGTGGGCGAGCTAGCTCATGAACATTTATTTTCACAGATATTTTTTTTTTTTGAACAAGAATAAAAATTAGAAAAACGTCTATGTGCTAGGCCCATCTGTTGGTGAACACTACTTAGTAGGTGATGTTCGCATCTCTCCCGCTAAAAGTGAGCATTAGGAGCTCACAATTTGACCGATACAAGTAGCAACGCCGCAAATAAACCTAAACTGAGTTATGATCCGGAGCACGACATGCTCGAGCCATGATGACCTGACAATGCCGATTATTTTGACAGATTACTAGACTAGACGATCCAAAATATTATACTTCTATCTACAATGGGTCCACTCATTTTTGGCTCCTCTAGGAGGTGAGAGGACTCTTGATCTTTATATGAGAAGAGTTTTGGTCTTTTGCTTTTTTGTTTCGTTGACAATGACGACTCGACAATGATATGTTGAAGACCGGTCCATTCAAATTTTGGAGCTAAGGAAAATGAAAATAAATATAATTTATACCAAACTTTAAAATTCAAAACTATTTACAGCATATTACAATCTTAATGAGTATATATATTCTTTTAGTACTTAGCTTCACGATTAACCACAAAACAACATGACATATCGCTAAGAAGTATGCTTGTGCCAAATGTAACGTTTTGTAAAAAATCTCCTTTAGCTAGCTTTTAAATTGCATAAATCATGTAGAGTATACATATGCATTTGTCTGTGTGTATGTGTGCGTGTTCATTTATATTTAATCTCTTTTAATATCATGAAAAAGATCTCTAAAACAAAATCCACCAAATATCTGAGTAGTCGTGTCTAGTTTATTATTAGGTAATGACATTTATAGAAATTTCTAGAGTATAAATTGAAACCATTGTCAAATGTGTCTTGTAAGTTGGGTTCGTAATGAGTTGATAAAATATTCATGCTATGAATCAGTACTCAAATAGCATTGTTCATATTAGTTACCTACAAACATAACAGTGCCATGAATAAATAAAATTTGATTATTTTTATATCATCAAGATAAATGCCTGGTTTCATCTCGCGAGCTTTTGCCAGTTTCAACAATACTACAACATTGTGCATGAAATTTGGAAAACTCTCTCGCGACCCTCCTCCTCTCGCGACCTGGTCGTCCCCGCGCGGGCGACTGGACCGCGCCGCCGGCCTCCCGTCTCTCACCCCTTCCTCTTCTCCTCCCCCACCACCGTCGCCGGCGTTCTTCACCGGGCTAGGCCCGTGCGGCCCCCGGCCTCTTCCCTCACGGTGGCGTCCGCGTGCGGGCGGCGCGTCTCCGGGCTCCGGGCGGTGCTCCTAGGCGGCGGCGGTCTGTGCGGCGGCGGGGTGGCCTGCAGCCGCGCGGGTGGTGCTCGCAGCGGTGGTGCCACCGTTGGTGGCCATGGAGTGCTCGGCCGGAGCCCTGCAGGCTTCGGGCCCGATCTGTGTCAGGCTGGTCGGGCGTCCTCGCTGTCTCAGCTTGACCTCGAGCAGTCTGGGACATGGATGGCGGCGACGACGCCGCCCTTGCTGCAACGCGATGACAGGAGCTTCGCGGCCCCGTCCGGGTCCGGCCGGACCTATGGTGTCGATCTAGAGGGTAGCGGCGGCGTGGCCTACGTGCAGCAGCATGGCGGCGAGGACTGAGGGCCCGGCCGGGCCTGTCCGGCCTGGTGTGTCGTTGCTACCGCGTCCGGTCGGCACCCACAGGTGGCGGTGGAGGACGTCCTCCAGGTGGCCGTGCTGTTGCCGCCCTCCGACTCCAATGGTTTGGTGTGCTCTTGTCGACGTGTCCGGTCGGCTACCGCTTATGGCGGTGGAGATTGTTCCCTCCCGCGTGGTTGTGGTCCCGCTGCCCGTTGTCTACAGCTGTTTCCTAGTCTAGTCCGACCTCGCAGTGTTTGCCATGGAGAGACGACGATGATGACTTAAAGACCGAGGTGGCGCATGTTGGTGGGCGGCAAGTTTGGTGTAGCGCTAAGGAGTCCGGAGATGTGGTTTTTTGGGGGTCGGGAGAAATCCCTGTCATCTTGGCACCGACGCGGTGACGCTTGCGAGTGTCGCCGCTCCTTTCTGAAGGGCGTCGGGTGTACCCCTTCTCCACTCACCATAGCGTGCCGGGGGAAACCTAGGACCAGTCCGGGCAGCAGCGTCGTCGTCGTCGCGTTCCTTCTTGGAGGTGTTGCTTGGTATGCAGCGATTTAGAGTGCTAGGATCGTGGTGTGAATTCTCGGAGGGTGCAGCGGTTATGAGTCATTTTCGTTTTCGTCGATCCGCCAATGTTGGCTTTTTTTTCTTTTATCTTTTTTTCTTTTGGTCTTGCTTGTCCTATTTTAGCCCCAGCAGTGGTTTCGAAGCTGTATCAGGTTGTTGTTATATTAATATAGCGGGGCGCAATGCACGAAATTATCCATGACAGTCTGAACTACGCCGCCTCCGTCAGGTAGGAGCTGCATCTCCAACGGTTCTTCCTCCGTCACCCACTCTCTATCCGGCCATCCCACCCCAAAGCCCACCGGAACACCACCCCAGCCACCTAGCCCTCTCCCGTCCTTGCACTCATCGCGCCACCACTCCTCCTCCGCTCCACTGCAGCTGGAGGGAGATCCACCCGGACACCCCATGCCCCACGCTAGGTGATTGCTGCCGGCCGGGGCGGGAACCCAGCTGAGATGGGGCTGGATTTGGTCGGGTTCAGTCCCCGGGTGCTGCCAATTGGCGTCGGGCATGCCGCGGATCGGCGGCACACCGGTGGCGGGTTCTTCGCTGACACCACAAGGAGGAGGAGCAATCTGAGGGCGACTCTCAAGGATGGCGTTGTGGTTGTGTGCTCTCCGGAGGCCGGCGGCGGCGGCGGCGGCGGCGCGGAGTTCACGTTGCGCGCATCCGCCCCATCTGAAGTCGCGAGTCGCGGCGGCGAAGCGACGGCCGATTTGGACGGGGCCGCTGCTAGCCAGAGGAGTTCTGCAGGGAGACACAAAGGGGGGAGGCCATGGAGGAGAGTGCCAGCAAGCGGAGACACGCCGGCGAGGCATGGCGCTCCGAGGCGTGCCCCTGTGAGAAAAGATCCGAAATTTCGCAGAGTTCTAGTGAACGATGATGGTGTCAACGCGATTCTGTCCGGTGTCAACCCACATTCCAGCATCGAGGAGTGCAACTCTGCTCTGATCCGTCTGGAGAAGCACAGCGACGTCAAGGCTCTCGACTTCTTCGTGTGGATGAAGGCCAACGGGAAGCTAGAGCGGAACGCCGACGCGTATCACCTGGCTCTTCAGGCCGTTGCCTGGAAGGAGGACTGGAGGAGGGCTGAGCTGCTGCTCCACGAAATGGTTGCGGTTTCGGGTTGCCGGCTGGATGCCCGGGCGTTCAATGGGCTCATATATGTTTGTGCCAAGAGGAGGCTTGTGGATTGGGGAACAAAGTGGTTTCGTATGATGCTGGAGAGAGGGGTGCAGCCGAATGTGTCTACGGTTGGGATGCTTATGGGCCTCTACCAGAAGACTGGGAACCTTCCGGAAGCCGAATTCACTTTTGCGAAAATGAGGGAATGCAGTGTTAAGTGCGTTAATGCGTACTCGGCTATGATTACTTTGTATACACGGTCAGGCCTTTTTGCCAGGTCTGAGGAGGTCATTGTTCTGATGAAAGATGATGGAGTTACTCCAAACAGGGAAAACTGGTTAGTGCGGTTAAATGCTTACAGTCAACAGGGTAAAATGGAAGAAGCAAAACTTGTGTTGCAGTCCATGGTGGATGAAGGAGTTACCCCAAATGTTGTGGCATACAATACTGTGATTACAGGGTATGGAAAGGGTTCTGACATGCACAAGGCGAAGGAAGTTTTTGACAGCCTTGAGAGTGCAGGTTTAGCTCCTGATGAAACCACATATAGGTCAATGGTAGAAGGATTTGGCAGAGCAGACAAACACGACGAGGCGATTTCGTATTACATGAAGCTCAAGAGATCCGGTTTTCAACCAAATGCGTCCAATTTCTACACAATGATCAACTTGATAGCAAGACATGATGACAATGAAGGCGCAGCTGAAATTCTTAGGGACATGAGGGGAGCAGGCTGCCAGTGCTCCTCAATTGTTACTATTCTTGTCCGGGCATATGGAACAGTAGAAAAGATGCACAAGGTTCTACCAATTCTACAATCATGCTTCTACAAGAAGATTTTGTATGATGCTACCTCATGCTCTATTTTGGTAACAGCATTTGTTCAAAATTCTTTACTGGAAGAAGCTCTTTGTGTTTTGCGTGAAAAGAAGTGGAACGATTCTGATTTTGAAGACAATCTGTATCATATCCTGATATGTTCTTGCAAAGAGGCTGGCAGTTATGAAGACGCTGTAAGAATCTACAATGAGATGCCAAAGTCCCAAACGCATCCAAATGTCCGCATTGGCTGCACTATGGTTGATGTTTTCAGCGCCATGGAGAGATTTACTGATGCTGAAACTTTGTACCTTGAACTGAAAGCTTCAGGTTGTGTGCTTGACATGATTGCTTATAGTGTAATTGTGCGGATGTATACTAAGGCTGGGAGACCAGAAGATGCTTGCTCAGTTTTGGAGGATATGGAGAAAGACATAGTTCCTGATAAATACCTTTTCCTTGATATGCTTCGAACTTACCAAAAATGTGGTCAACTCGAGAAGTTGACTGATACATATTATTGGATACTTAAGAGCGAAGTTGAATGTGATGAAGCCATGTATAACTGCATAATTAACTGCTGTGGGCCAGCGATACCAGTTGACGAGCTCTCGAGAATTTTTGACGAAATGATTCAACTTGGACACCTGGCTAACACTGTTACCCTGAATGTATTACTAGATATATATGGAAAAGCCGGGCTTTTCAATAGGGCTGAAAAGGTATTGAACATGGCTCGGAAGCACGGACTGGCAGATACCATATCATACAATACTATCATTGCAGCATACGCGCAAAGTGGAGATTTCCGCAGCATGACTTACTTCGTGCAGAAGATGCAGGATGCAGGATTTCCTGTTTCTCTCGAAGCGTACAATTGTATGCTGAATGCCTACGGAAAGTCAGGCCAATTGGAAGAGTTCTTTGCTGTATTGCAGAAAATGAGGAGAGCAAATTGCGACTTCGACCATTACACTTACAATATTATGATAAATATATATGGGAGAAAGGGTTGGATCGAAGGTATTGCCTATGTTCTTTCAGAACTAAAGAGCCGTGGCGCTGAACCAGACCTGTACAGTTACAATACCTTGATAAAGGCTTATGGGATAGCGGGAATGCCTGAAGATGCTGTCAAACTGATGCAAGAGATGAGGATTAAAGGTATTAACGCTGATCGAGTAACATATACTAACCTCATAGCAGCTCTACAAAGGAATGAAAATTTCCTAGAAGCGGTCAAGTGGTCCCTCTGGATGAAGCAAACAGGGGTTCTAGGGGTTGGAGCTCGAGCATAATGTGCCGTAAGCATTCAGGTTTTGGTTGCAAATAATCCAGAGAAACACTACCATTGTTGTCCCTCGATCAAGTACATACATATGTAGAGCTGTACAAACCAGAGTAGCTGATTGCCTGATTGTTCAGTATCTGTTACAGGGGTTTACAAACTTGTAGATGAAATTCAGTCAGTGTAAAGCAAGATGGGAAGTTATACTGTACCTATCATACAATTATGAATTTACCATGACAGTGACTTCAAAGTTCTGATGATAGAACAAATGAAGTAAATGAGAAAATTCAGTTTTGACGCCGTTTGTTCTTTTCCGGAAGTCCATGTGGTTTCTGCAGCTTTTATTCAGGCTCTCTTGTGAAATTCCTTTAAAATCCCGCAAAATTTCTGCAGAGCAAAAGGGTCTCTGTAATTTGACATGAAAATAACATATGACTGATCAATTTTGGGTTGGCTCGGTTTTTCTTTACTCCCTCCAATTCAAAATAAGTGTCGCAGTTTTGAATTGGGGTTAGTTTAAAGCTGAGACACTTATTATGGATCGGAGCTATAGTATTTTTTATTTGTTACTAGCCGATTTAGCTGGCATTGAATCGTTGAATAATCAACAATATATGGATATATTCATCAATTGATGCAAAGACCGTGTAACTTTGTGGTCGAAAGTAAAATTAGATCAAAATTGCTGTTGATGCGGTGTCTCTGCTGGATTTGTTCAACTTACCCTTATCGGCTGAAGCGTTTGAAGAATTTCATGAGTTTGTGCCTCTCATAGAAGCAAATTCTTCTCTAGCCACGAGTGATATATAGAGTTATGCTTGGGGCCCGAAGTTTTCTGTAAAGAAGGCATATGAGAGTTTAAATGCTGGCCCAGCACCTCATTCTGCTTTCAATTGGTTGTGGAAGTCTTGCTGTAAAAAAAAACATATGGTGTTTGGTTGGCTCTTCCTGGTGGATAGACTGAATACAAGGGATCTCCTGCTGCGTAAAACTTTCTTTCTTCAGGACTACAACTGTGTGATGTGTAATGCTGGCACAGTTGAAACTAGAGATCACCTGTTCTTCCACTGCCCGTTTGCAAGAAAATGTTGGAGAGCTCTTGCTCCTTCTGCTGTCCTCTCAGGTAGACTTGGATTGGATTGTGTTCTACACCTCAGAGAGAGAATTGGCAAGCCTTTCTTCATGGAGATCATTCTGATGGGGCTATGGGCCATCTGGAAAACAAGGAATGTGTTCATTTTTCAGCAAAAGCTTCCTAGCCTTTACCATTGCCGTGCAGTATTTAAGGAGGAGATGCAACTGCTGAAGTTCAGAGCAATAAGGAAGGCCTATGCTGATTTTGCTGCATGGGTGGACAGCTTCATTTGAAGTTTTGTATAGTGCCGTTTGCTTTTCTTGTTTCCACTTTTTTGGTTTTCGTTGTTGCTTTGGTTGGTACAACCCTCTTGTACTGACACTCAATTTTTGGAAAATCAATAAAAAATAACGCAGTACGAAAGTACTGTAATTTTCCAAAAAAAAAAAGCAATGTAGGCCAACTATATATAACTCGTGAAGAAAATTGATGGGAGTAGCGGTTAGTCTAATCTCGACTTTGCAGTTTGCAGTGTCAACATATGCAGAATTTGCAATTTGACAACATATGCAGTGTCAATTCGTGCCAAAAATTCCGCCACAGGTCGGCACTAGTCAACGCCTTTACTGCTGACTGCTGAGTGCTGAGTCTCAGCTAGACTCACCTTCACCTCCCCAACACCACCACATCCTCAGTCTGAACCTCCAACATCAAGAGCGTCCACACCACGTCTCCATCCCCGTAAACAAATCGAAATGTCTAGCTCGTTTTCATTAAAAATTCCACTTTCGAGGCTGCCTGCGTGTGAGCACGCGACCTCCATGGCCGTCTCCTAGCCCGCGATCCCGTATCGAGCTTTGCCACCAAGGGTCCAATCCAAGATCAATGCTGGGAGCAGAGCACGGGGCCATGGAGACGGACGGCCTCGCCGGCAGCGGGCCGGCTCGGGGGGAGTCGCACGGCCGCGGGTTGGTGGAGGCGGCCCTGCAGCCGGTGCGGTGGTTGCAGATGCTGTGCCGGGAGCTGGGCGCGACGTTCGTGGCCGGGGTGGTGCTGGTCTACGGACTCAACCAGGGGTTCGCCGGCTCCTTCTTCCGGGTGGCGTCGGACTACTACTGGAAGGACGTGCAGCGGGTGCAGCCGGCCACCGTGCAGTTCCTCTCCGTCTTCTTCTTCATCCCCTGGGTCCTCAAGCCGCTCTGGGGCGTCCTCACCGACGTCTTCCCCGTCCGCGGCTACCACCGCCGGCCCTACTTCATCTTCTCAGGTCAGCCACGAATCCATTACACCTCTTGAGAGTTGAGACACGAGATTGCCATTTATTCAGCCTGTATAGTAGATAGATTGATAATTGTTACTTGGAGATGCCTGGTGACATATTTTTTTACATGGATTTTAAGATGCCTGGTGACATCGGGCATCTTGGATTCCATCCTGGTCACCGGATCCCGGAGGTACCTGCTCCACCGTGTTCATACGCATGCTAATTGCAGTTTATGTTCTTGGTGGAGGATTTTTGGAGTTTGGACAAATGGTGCGATCGTAACTGAGACACGTTGCATCGGTTGGAACTGTTTGTTCCCCGACTTCATCTGAGGTCGAGAGCGATTTGGCAGCTTGTATGACGGAATTGTGGATGAAATGTGTGGCTCAACTGCGATGTGGAGTAGGTTCAGATATTTGAAAATGTTTGCATTCTTAATACTGGCTTGATCTGAGTGTCAGTAGGTGAAAAGTTCGGAACAAGTGTTTTTTGGCCCTCATTGTTGGGTATAAACGAGACTGTTTGGTACATATCCCTGTCAGCGGCTTTGTTAATTCATTGTGGCTCCATGCCTTTGTATGAACTGCATTGTTTGTAACCTTGTAGGAACTTAAATGTCTACAATGTTGGATACCCAGCAACTATTCATCTGCGTGATGCTAAGCCACTTGACTCTATTTGAGTTGTAAGAGTTATTAACTAGAATTAGAATTCTTTATATATAATAAGAGCTGATGATGCGGGTTGAAAAGTCTCAAGAAAAAATGGAACAAGCTAGAAAATGTTAACTAGAATTTAACTTAGTGGATCATAATTAAGACTAATTAATGAGAACCACGGAAACATACAACAATATAACATAGGAGCCTATGTAAGGCCCGTATCACGCAATTGCTAATAACGAGACTTTGACTATCAACTACAGATTGGTTAAAATTGAAACCATTTAGGTTGAAAACCATAGTACTAATACCTAAAGCAGTGAACCAGATCCCTACTATAGGTCAAGCAGCCAAGAATAAGTGTAAAGGACGAGAGTTGTTGAAACTAGCATATTGGAAGATTAATCGGCCAAAATAAAACTCCGCCTATGTCTTCTAGGCATAGCCGGTCCCAAGCCCGGGTAAAGGAGGAGGGTTGTGAACTTGTGATAGGCTTGGCGAGCCAACGTAAAAACTAGCCAGTCCCATGGGTATGAAACCCATTGGGCGAGAGTAGTACTAGGATGGGTGACCTCCTGGGCGTGAAAGGGTTTCATATCTAAGGATTGTAATAGGCTTGGCGAGCCAACGTAAAAACTAGCCAGTCATGGGTATGAAACCCATTTGGGCCGAGAGTAGTAGTAGGGTGGGTGACCTCCTGGGAAGTCCTCGTGAAAGGGTTTCATATCTAGCCTACCCCAACTTGTTTGGGACAAAAGGCTTAGAAGAAGAAGAATCGGCCAAAATAACCATGAGCAGTCACAATATTTGAAAACAATTGAGTAATTGGATGTTATGATTGCAATCTAGCAGAATTGGTGAATTCTAATTCTCTACCAATCATCACATGCTTTTTTTGAAGTTACATCTGTTGTTTCAAATTGCATAGAAGTATCCTAGCATTTCTTCTTAATTGCACTGGCTATCCAGTAATCTCCGCTGTGTCCTTAACATGTAGCACAAGTGTTTATAGCACGTTCATTCTCATCATTGACATTTACCACAATTATAGACGTGACTAATCAATCCCTTTTTGTGGTTTTAGGAATACTTGGAATGTCTTCAACTGCTGTTATTGCCATGGGTGCCGAACTATCAGTGACTTCTGCTGTAGTTTGCTTTGTGGGAATCTCAACGGCAGTTGCAATTGCAGATGTCACAATAGATGCATGCATTGCGAAAAACAGTATTGATAAGCCGGCATTGGCCCCAGACATGCAGAGCCTTTGTGCATTCTCGTCGTCTTTAGGTGCACTAATTGGGTATGCTACAAGTGGCATGTTTGTCCACCATCTTGGGGCACAGGTAAACTACAGCCCAAATGCTTCGTGTTTATTTAATTGTTAAGTTTGACGTTTATGCTACTTGACTGATAAATTAAATTTTGTATGATTCTTCCTTAATGTAGGGTGCATTAGGTGTAATGGCTGTACCTCCTGCTATGTTGGTTTTACTAGGATTTTACATATATGAGCATAAAATACATCAGCATAATGTGAAAGAGAAGGTATGTTGATCAGCAATCTTATTCCATTTTTTTCGTGTGCATTGAAATTCATAAAAAATCTGTATGTGAGCAAACAGGATAGTTTGTCATTATATCTGACATTATCTCATGTTAACTGGCTTGGCCAAGCTGAAACATGCGTCTCTATACATTATTCTTATGAAATCCGTACCATATTAGCAAATTTAAGTTCACATGAATATTATGTTTCAGTGACTGAAATTCTTCTCACATATTGTTTACAGAAATTAATACCTTTCTCAACTATAAATGAACCTAGGCAATGAAATGAGGCAAGTGCACTTGTACATGTAGAAAATTAGAGTCTAATGATGAAAATAAGTGCAAACATACAATTTTTTTGCCTCTTATTGAGATGCTAATGAAATGCAGGTTTTCAACAAGCTTAGTGTGGCAGTTAAAGGGATGGGTCGGACAATAAAGTATCCAGTAGTGTGGAAACCATCTCTTTACATGTTCCTTTCGCTTGCCCTCAGTATAAGCACCCATGAGGGGCAGTTCTATTGGTACACTAATAAGGAACCGCCTAATCCTGGATTTTCACAGGTATTATTTTTGTTTATGACCTGCTTAATTCTAGTGCTACTAGGTTTGTTACACAGAGCCACGGTAGTCTTGATTTGCATCTTAATGGTTGGCCCACCGAACCGCGCCCCTGTGCATGAGTCAGATATAGAGACTAGAATGTTTCAGAATATTAAGTTCACAACCGACACAGATAAAATGTTTCATCAGTGCATGCTATGTCCGTAGGTCCTGCAGTCTAACATCCCTCTCTGACTTCCTTTAGATTTTGATTTAACTAAAAATTGCTGTTTCATAATATTTCGAATTTTTTCGGTTGATAAAGGAAGTAGATTAGTCATAGAGGTGAAGGGAGTTGTGTATTGAATCAGGAAACTGGAAGCAGTACCAATTAAATTTGATATGTATTTTCCTGAACAGACATTGTCTGATCATAACACAAACTGGCCTTAGAATCTAGAATATTCCTGCTCTCAGAATATTCCTACAAAAATGCATTATGCAGAGACATGGCGCTTTTCTCTTTTGTTCAAATGAATCAGGGTGGGCCAGATGGTTACACACTTTGGATAGAAAAAACTTCTCATTTTTTTCATCGCTATTTTCTCCCCAAATGAGATGTTTATATTACACACTGAAATGATATGTTAGAGGCAAAACTGAGATGGAAAGAAAGTAGCGAAGACTGAGGTCTGACACACCAATCACCAATATCAGTCTCGAGACAACTGAATCGAACACAGTCAATATCTTTGAGAAATGAGACTTGGATAAAAAAGGTTTCATCCTTCAAATCTAGGAATCCAACCATGCATTGCCTGGTCCCACAATCTCGCTCATTCCACAGTGCTGTCCTCAGTGTCCCACTGTCCCTAACACATGCCTTGCTATGAGATAAAATGCATCATTTTAAAAGAACATCTTTCAGAACCATTGCATGTAGGCTGGCACATGATCACCGGTCGTTGATCGTTTTGCCGCCAGGCCAGATCTAGAGCTTAGATTGAAACGCAAGTGCATATGGCAAGTTTAGATATTAGAATACTGGAATGTTGGAGGAAACAGTTCAATACCTCGCTCAAACTAAGCTGAATGTTTTGCTTTGTGGATCAGCATAATAAGTATAATCCCTTGTGAACTGTAGAAACTACTGATCAGCTGGACTCATACAGCTGCTTGAAACAAAAATGAAAGCCCATTTGTTTCGGCTATCCTCATCTCCATGCTTGCAGGAATTTGTCGGAGTGGTGCATGCCGTCGGTGCAGTTGCATCCATGGTGGGCGTCCTGATCTACCACAAGTACCTCAAGGACTACCCCTTCCGAACCATCCTCTTCTTCGCGCAGCTCTTGTTCGGCGTCTCGGCTTCCTCGACCTCACCTTCGTGCTGCGGTGGAACCTCGTGCTCGGCGTGCCAGACGCGGTGTTCGTCACCATGGAGGAGTGTGTCTCCCGGGTCGTCAGCCGCGTCCGGCTAATGCCGATGATGGTCCTGAGCACCAAGCTCTGCCCGCCGGCGCCGAGGGCACCTTCTTCGCGCTCCTCATGTGCATCGACAGCATTGGCATGCTGACGGCCAAGGCGGACGGCGCCATCGTGCTCCGGGCCCTGCACGTGACGAGGGCGGATTTCAGCAACCTCTGGCTCGCCGTGCTGCTGAGGAACCTGCTGAGGCTGTCCGCCCTGGGCGCCATCTTTCTGGTGCCCACAGCTGACCAAACTGACGTCCTGCTTCCACAGAGCCTCCTGAGCTCCGGCTCCTCGGTAGCTACCGCCGGTGACGAGGAAGAGAGCTTGTTGCAGCTCGGGAAGCTCAGTTCTCACACTGATGACGAATGATCCACTCATCCACACTGTTATGTGGCATAGAGACACACACACAAAGGGAGAAAGAAAAGGAGACGATACGAGTGATTAGTTGTTGTATTCACTTGGAAGAACTGTCGGTTGGCATTGGTAGATGCGCAATGCAGCAGCAGCTTAGATACGACTGCACTAATTATGCTTCTTTTTAGAACAAAGGCCGAAACAGCCCGGCGATAAATTATGCTTCTTTTCTTTGTGGAACATCATTTGGTGGGAACTGAGGTACTCACTGACAAAATGGCATCTTTTGCAGGCCGGTCTTTTCGATAAATTTTTATAGGAGCTTTAGAGGATTGAAGTCCTTAGGATTTTTTTTCTACATGGGTTGTTTGATTTGTAGGATTCTTGTTTTTACGGAAAGAGCTTTCATTGCTTAAAAATTGGTGTTACAGTCCTCATGAATATTATGCGCTAACTCCTCCAGTAGGTTTCTCAATCAGCACACCGAGATACGCTGTAAAGATGGACCCACGAAGGTGAGGAGCTGAACTTTATTCTGATCACATGCATTTTTTACACTGAAATTTCCATATCTTCAGACAACAGGCATCTAATTTTTCTAACCTGATGAGCATACCTGGAACGATCTCTTGTCTCCGGCTAATTTTTCACTTTCCCCTAAACAAGTGGAACGGACACGAAAAGTATGGCCATGCGACTTGGGTTGAGAGTTAACCTAGTGTAGAAATGTGTATCACGGGATTGAGAGGAGAGATCAAGCTATCAACAAGGATGGCAAGCATTTTGCCTTGATCTCGACAACGTGTATTGTGAGGCAAAAGGAATGCGACGTATGTACGTCGGATTACTTTATAGCATTCGGGAGTTGGGATGTTCTGTTAGGAGCCAATATCGACTTAAGGGAATAGTGTACTCGGAAAGTTAAGTTATGTACTTATGTGTGTGATCTGATATTCGGATATGATCCGAACAGAACTTTGATAAGAGTTTGCCCTCTCGAAGCAGCAACATCTGAGCTCTCTCTCTCACCAGATACTACCAAGCAACTTCAGAACGGGGCAGAGACCCAGTGGCAAAGTGGCAAAGGTAGCAGTGGCTAAACCTGGCAACCAGAGTTCAATCCTCGTCGGGGCGAATTTCTGGAATTCTTACTAAGTAGTACTTCTTCTATAAAAGAAAGCCACCAAAGGATAGTCCTAGTTGGTCTCGTTAAAAAAAGGGACAGAGACCAAGTGACAAAAATAGCAGTGGCTAAACTTGACAACTAGAGTTCAATCCCGTCAGGACGAATTTCTAGAATTCTCATTAAATTCTCACTAAGTTCTTCTATAAAAGAAAGCCACCAAACGATAGTCATGGTTGGTCTCGTTTTTTTAACTACCAAGCAACTAATGATTAACTGGCCAGAACTCATGGTCTGGGCCTAGCTCATAATCACCTCCACATGAAATGACTTTGCACACCATTTTTTTTTTCTTTCACAGCGAGAGCCGGAGTAATTTGTTCTGTCAGAGGCGAACAATAATGCACATACTATCTCCGAGACAAAAAGAAGAGTCTGAACGGCAAGATTCAAAAGAGCCGATGCAGTGGCACCACCGTTCTTTAAACTGTGTACGGACATAAAATGATTTCTTGTAACTAGTGTCGTTCTTACCCTTTTGCCCTTCCTTTTTACCAGTAGTATATTCAGCACCAGGATCTGGTTGACGAACAGACAACGGGCGGGATGGAGTTATTAAGGTTTACACACGCCGTGATGTCCTCTGCGGCTGCCACCCCTATCCGATGTCATTGCTGTTGTTTTTGGTGTGTCGAATATTATGTACGAGTAGGGTTATATGGACTTGGTGTTGTAGTAGGTGTGGATAGGGTACGTGTAGTGTTCTAGTCAATCACGTTGTATGCTAGGGCCTCCCATATAATGAGGAGGCACCACATGTTGTAACCCATGACGACGATTAGATAGCAATTGGCACGCAGGGGGAGCCGGCGGCTTGTGCCGGCGCCTAGGGCGGCCGGTGTTGCGGTATCTTGGGGAGGAGCGCCCGTAGTCATGCCCCACAGATTTAGGCGAGTTCGCCGAACTGCGTTACCAAACATCGTGCATCGGTGTCGTCTTTGATCTTGCATGGCGCCATTATCGTAACAAGTGGTATCAGAGCCTGGTTGAGGCTATGCAGAAGATCATCTGGAGGTGCGAGGATCATGCTCGGCGGGCGCTTGGGAACGTCTGATAGGCGCAAGGTGGAGCATGGCGGCGATCGCGTATGCGGTCGGTGGAGTCGGACACTTCGGGCAGGAGGCCTGGACCGTCCGATGGGCTGCAATCGGTAGGGATTGGCTAGACGTGGCAATCGGACCGACATAGTGGCTGGGAAGACGTCGTGGAGGCGGCGCTTCGCCTCGCGATCAGATCGGCGACCAGACGTGGGGGACGACCGAATAGATCGGAGTGGGAGAGCATCGAGACGATGCGCTCGGTGTTGCACAAGGGCGGCGTCGTGACACTGCAGACGGATTGTGTCGACGACGCGGGTGGCCATGGTGCACACGGCTCGTGCACGGATGATGCGCGAGGTGGCGACTGCAGCGGCAGGGTCGGCGTCGGAAGTACGCACGGCAGGGCAGGCGGCAGATTGCTGGCGAGTATCAAGAAACGCAATAGTTTTTCCGTCGGAATTATCGGCGAAATTTTTCGAGCTGAACGGAATCGAGATGAGCAGGTGTTTGGTGGCGTACAGCAGTAGATCTCCGTGTTTGTTTGCAACACGTCACAGGGAATCAGAGACAAATACGCATTGGTACGGGAATCCAGTGGATTACCATACATGCATACAGATTAAAAAAAAGGGAAAGTACCATGTGCGCGCAAGTTGGATTGATCCAGAGGACAGCCATAAATGCGTGAGCTGTTAAGATTTGAAAAGGTGACGTGTGTGTGCATGTCGTGTCCAATTTGGACTCGATCAGTTGGAGACTATGCAAAGACGTGACAGGCTCAAACTCGTTTTCCGTGTCAGGCAAGGAAAAGAAAAGGGCCGGTGTCTAGTGCATTAAAAGGCGAGGCGACGGAGGCAAGGCAGCGCACAGAAAATCGATCTGCAAGTTCAGGAGAAGGTGGAGCTGGACCTACGTTACGATAAAGAAGTTCCACGGCTTCTGGAGGGCGGACAGTGCGGGCTGAGGTTTCTTGATAGATCGTGACAAATCTTTTCGGCGAAAACATCGGATAGTGATACGGCGGCAGTTCATCAAAGAGGCGTTGACGATCAGGCAAGCCAAGACATCGGAGGTTGAGCAGAAGTTGTTCTTTACCAGTCAGCGGTCATGGCACCGACTAACAAGTTTGAAGTGCAAAAGTTCGAAGGGACTGAAAACTTCGCGCTATGGCAGACAAGGGTGAATGATTTATTGGCGCAACAGGGATGCTTGAAGCCGTTGCGGGATGTCAAGCCAGCTAAGATGGACAATGATGACTGGGAGGAGTTGCAGATGCAAGCAGCCGGGATCATACGGTTGTGTCTTTCAGATCAGGTCATGTATCATGTGATGGATGAGAATGTGCCGAAAAAGATTTGGGAGAAGCTGGAGTGTCAGTTTATGTCCAAGACTGCGACGACCAAGGTGTATTTGAAGCAAAAGTTATATAAGCTGTCAATGCAGGAGGGGTCGGATCTTGTGGAGCACATGAATGCCTTTAATCAGATTGTCACGGATCTAGCACGGCTAAGTGTGAAGGTTGACGATGAGGATAGGGCGATTCTTCTTCTTTGTTCGTTGCCACCGTCCTATGAGCATTTGATCACGACTTTGACGTACGGCAAGGAGACTGTCGAGCTTGAGGATATCACTGCGGCCTTATTATCCTATGATATGAGGAAGAAGAAGGTCATGGAGGAAGTCACTCATGGCGTTGGTTTGCTGGTCAAGGGTGAGCTAGGCAGGAAAGGACATGAGGCGGGTAAGAAAAAGAAGAAGGTGCAATGTTACAAGTGTAAGCAGTGGGGACATTATAAAAGGGACTGTCCAGTTCTCAATGGTGGGTCAAGTGCTAACGTTGTAACTCATAGTGGTGACTTGGACGGCGACGTTCTCTTAGTTGCAGGTGGAGTCATGAAGGATGAGGTTACAGGAGTAGCAGCTGTGTTCCACGGAGACGACGAGTTTGAGGAAGACTCGTCGGGTAGCGAACTATAAGCTACGAAGACGACAACCCAAGTCCGGAGTACATGAAGTTTTGACGCTTGGACAAAACTCAAGTGGTGGAGAATATTCGCCAAGGTGGAGTGTTGTTTTTGGTGTGTCGAATATTATGTACGAGTAGGGTTACATGAACTTGGTGTTGTAGTAGGTGTGGATAGGGTACGTGTAGTGTTCTAGTCAATCACGTTGTATCCTAGGGCCTCCCATATAATGAGGAGGCAACACATGTTGTAACCCATGACGACGACTAGATAGCAATTGGCATGCAGGGGGAGCCGGCGACTTGTGCCGGCGCCTAGGGCGGCCGGTGTTGTGGTATCTTGGGGAGGAGCGTCCGTAGTCATGACCCGCAGATATAGGCGAGTTCGCCGAACTACGTTACCAAACATCGTGCCTCGGTGTCGTCTTTGATGTTGCATGACGCCATTATCGTAACAATTGCCAATAAAGAATCGCGTCAGTGAAGGAGGCCCCATGCGCTGAGAGAGAGAGACCAAGACTTGACTGTACCTCACGCACAGCGTGCGAGTGTGTGCGCTGTGAGCGCTGTCCGGAGCAAGAAGAGGAGGACATGCAGCATGTGAGAGGCGCCCCCCAATAATTCCTCGCCCGCAGTCTCCTTCCCCACACCCTGCGTGATGACCTCCGTCCATCCATTTCATCCCACTCCGACCTCGCTGCGTCCGTCCGTCCGTCCAGCCAGCTCCTGCGCCCTTGTTCCCATGCGCCGCAACAAGCCCACCTCGCGGCCCCAAAGAATCTTTCTTTCTCTTTCCTGACCTCATCTCCCTTTCTTTATCTCCCCCTGTCTCTCTCCCCTCTCTCTCTAGGAGTGAAGTGAGAGGTCGCTGAGGTGAGCGATGGCACGGGGAGGGGGAGCTTGCGTCGTGCCGGCTGCTCTGCTCGTCCTGCTTCTAGTTGCAGGAGGCCTTGGTGGCCGTGGTGTGCATTGCCTGAGGTCAAGTGAGTTCTTGATTTGATCCCTTCCCTCTCTTCTACATTTCTACTCCTTGATTTTTTTTCTTGATGTTTTGGGGGTGACAGACTTTGATTAGTGCCATAGTTTTGGAAAGTACAGAAGATTCTATGTTGCTTTTTACCGTTGACAGTGTTGCTGTGGGTGAGTGTATATTTGGTGATGTTTCCATTCTTGGAGATGTGGTCTGAAAATGGCAGCTCGGAGAATGGCTGTGTTCGGAAGAAGCACCTGTTGAAAGAACCCGCTTTTGCCGAGAAAGTTAGGAGGGTAAATCGCCGAGATCGATGCACCGCACGAGCATTTACCATAAGTAGCACGTCCCGAGTACTTTTGTTTCTCTGGGAGAATCGCAGGAGCAACGATAAAATGGCAAAGTTTGCTGAATGCGGCCGCTGCTGCTAATGTTAATCTGAACCCATTTGTGTCAGTTGAAAAAATCCATTGTTTTCTCATTTTCTTGCAATGCCAATCTTCAGGAGCAGAGAGTGGCGCCACTGTACTTGAGCTGCGGCACCACAGCAGCAGCAGCTTCAGCTCAGGGCCAAGCGGGAAGAGCAGAGGGGCAGAGGGCGTCGACGGCCTCTTGGCCTCCGACGCCGCGAGGGTCTCGTCGCTGCAGCGGCGCATCGACAGCTACGGGCTGAGGATCAGGTCGCCGGACGCGGCGGCGGTGGAGTCGAAGTTGGCTCAGGTCCCCGTCACCTCCGGCGCCAAGCTCCGGACACTGAACTACATCGCCACTGTGGGCATCGGCGGCGGCGAGGCGACGGTGATCGTGGACACGGCGAGCGAGCTCACCTGGGTGCAGTGCGCGCCGTGCGACTCCTGCCACGACCAGCAGGACCCCCTCTTCGACCCCTCCAAGTCGTCGTCCTACGCCGTGCTGCCGTGCAACTCCTCCTCCTGCGACGCGCTGCAGGTGTCCACCGGGATGTCCGGCCAGACGTGCGGCGGCGCCGACCAGCCGGCGACCTGCAGCTACACTCTCAGCTACCGCGACGGCTCGTACTCCCGCGGTGTCCTCGCACACGACAAGCTGAGCTTGGCCGGCGAAGACATCGAAGGCTTCGTGTTCGGCTGTGGCACCAGCAACCAGGGTCCATTTGGTGGCACGTCCGGGCTGATGGGGCTAGGCAGGAGCCAGCTCTCACTGATATCACAAACCATGGATCAGTTTGGTGGCGTGTTCTCATACTGCCTGCCTCTGAAGGAGTCCGGCTCGTCGGGATCCCTGGTCCTTGGCGACGACTCGTCGGTGTACCGGAATTCCACCCCAATTGTGTACACCCCGATGGTCTCCGACCCATTGCAAGGGCCCTTCTACTTACTCAACATGACCGGGATCACCGTCGGCAGCCAGGAGGTAGAATCACCAGCCTTCTCTTCCGGCAAAGTCATCATCGACTCCGGCACGATCATCACGACCCTCGTGCCTTCGGTGTACAATGCGGTGCAGGAGGAGTTCCTGAGCCAGCTCGCCGAGTACCCGCAGGCGCCGGCCTTCTCCATCCTCGACACCTGCTTCAACTTGACAGGGTTCAGAGAAGTGCAGGTTCCCAGCCTCAAGTTTGTGTTTGATGGCGGCGTGGAGGTGGAGGTGGACTCCAAAGGTGTGCTCTACTTTGTCAGCAGTGATTCTTCTCAGGTGTGCTTGGCCTTGGCCTCCCTGAAATCCGAGTATGACACTTCCATTATTGGTAATTACCAGCAGAAGAACCTGAGGGTCATATTTGACACCTTGGGGTCTCAGATTGGGTTCGCGCAAGAGACTTGTGATTACATTTGACATGCATTGGGAGGGGGAAATTAGAGGGAGCCATGAGCTGTGTGAATATCCTATACTTGGGAATTTGTTTGTTTTGGGATCACCTCTGGTGATTGGCAATTGGCAATACATTTTTTTAGTTATTGGCAAATGTACAACCATTTAAAATTGCTCTAGCTGTGTTTCCTTCTAAGATCAATAGTAGTATTACTTATTGCAAGAAACTGGTAGATTGTGTCTCCTCATGCTGATAGGCGACATGATTTGGGGATTTTCAGCTAAATCCTACTGTACAGCATCCAGTGCTTATTGCCAGCAAGAAACACTGTTTCATGGAAGGAATTGTGCAATGCCATTAGCTGGTACAAAATCACGTGATAGAGGCAGTGCTAGAATATCTTTTATGTAACTGGGAATGAATGATCTTGGATCATCAGGGCATGCCGATTCTGCCGTTTCTTTGTGCTTCATCTAAAGATCGCATTACTCATTGCAAGAAACTGGTAGATATTTTCTTTTGTGTCTCCTCGTGCTGATAGGCAAGATGATTTTGGGACTTTCAGCTTAATACTACTGTACAGCATCCAGTGCATATTGCCAGCAAGAAAAGCGCGACACTGTTTCATGAAAGGAATTGTGTAATTCTATTATCTGCAAAATTACAAGATCACGTGATACTATATGCAGTGCTAACAAATATTTTTATGTAACTGGGAATGAATGATCTCAGATCATCAGGGCATGCCGATTCTGCCATTTCTTTGTGCTTCGTCTAAGATCAGTATTATTCATTGCAAGAAAATGGTAGATATATTTTGTGTGTGTCTCCTGCTGATACGCGAGATGATTTCGGGATTTTCAGCTTAATCCTACTGTACAGCATCAAGTGCTTATTGCCAGCAAGAACAGCGCAACAGTGTTTCATGAAAGGAATTGTGCAATGGCAGTTGCAAGATTACAAGATCACGTGATAGATGCAGTGCTAGAATATTTTTATGTAACTGGGAATGAAAAAAAAATCAGGCATGCCGATTCTGTAGTTATCAGACATGAGGGTGTGCCTTTCCAAATGAAGGCGCCTGCAGAAAACATCATGCAGGGAATATGCACTGTGCAGACACTGTTGGTACAGCATACACAAAATATAAATGAACAACAAAAATAAGTTTTAGCACTATAGTCTATTGAGATTAAACTAACGTTGGCGTACCCTGGATAATCTCATGGCGTTACCATGGATATCCTTGTCACGACCCAGATTGCGTAAGGGATAGTCGTGGGTGGTAAGGGGGCAAGGCGAGGTGGTTTAGCCTTGGGCGCCGTGATGCCTAGGGCTAGATCGTATCTGGAGGAGAACCTCCCCTTTTCTCTATTTTATTTCTTTGATACCTATTACACGTATACTACTTGGGTTTATATAGGAGCCAGCCGACTAGAGATAGAAACCTTATCCAACTAGGACTCCTGAATCTAAATAACAACTATTACTTGGAAATAAAGAAAGGTAACAAATCCTAATATAGGAAGGTTCAGATATAACCTTGTTGCTTGCTGCGCATGACATCACTCCCCCCTTCGACAAGCAGCTCGTCCTCGAGCTTGAAAGAGGAATAGTCTGCCATAGATGACTCGGCCACTCAAGAACCAGTACTTGTTTCCAATTAGGCGCCTCTTCTTCGGAAGCATCCACCCAACAAGCATAAAGACGCTTGCAACGATGGCCAGGGTTGTACTTGTCGTCACAGTTGTAGCAAAGGCCCTTGGCACGCCGCTCGTCCATCTCGACTAGCGATAGCCGCATCAGTGGCCGCTTGTTTGGCAATGCCACTGCAGTCTTGGGCGGAGCCACAAGTTCTGGAGTAGATGGCCTAGCGCCTCCAGAAGAGTTTCCCCTGGAAACGAGAGGGGAATCACTGTCTTCTGGTGCGTCACGCTCCTCGTACGCCCGTGCATGATCCATGGCATCCTCCAGCGTCGTCGGGTACATGAGCTTGACATCTGTGCGCATTGACTTATGGAGACCAACCACAAATAGCTCTACTTGGTGCGCCTCCGTAAGCCCTTCACATCTGCACATGAGGGTTAAGAAGTTCTCCTCGTAGTCATCAACAGAACCTATTTGACGCAGGTTCTTGATCGCCGACAGTTCAGTGTTCCGGATTTTTGGCCCGAAACGTCGGTTCGGCAAAGAACTGAACTCATCCCAGGGCGGTGTGCCTTGCGTCAGTTTGAGACGCCTGTACCATAGTGATGCTCTCCCGGACAGATGATAGGATGCGAGCCACACCTTGCCGCTTTCCGGTGTGCCCCGCCCATCAAAGAATTGCTCAACAGGAGTGAGCCATGGCAGCGCATCTTCTGATCCATCAAAGATGGGGAATTTCACCTTGTGAAATTTGGGTTTCCACTCGCCTGTGCCCTCTGGACCAGAGGGGAAACTGCGGTGGGGGCTCTGCTTTGCCTGGGCGGGATCCTCCTTGCTAAAGATTTGACTGGAGCTGCCCTTCTCCAGGCATGCAATGGCACCCTGGGTGGCTACAGCCTGCTCCTTGAGGTCTACAATATGGCAACATGGTTGGCTGCTGATTGCTCCTTGAGGTCTGTAATGTCCGCCTCAATCTTCTGGAGGAAGGTGTTCTGTAGGTCATCCACGATCTCCTTCCGTGCAGCAGCTAGTTTCTGGTCGAGCAGCTTCGAGATGTCAGCGAGGGTAGCCATGGATGTTGGTGGTGGGGAAGATCCAAAGATCGATGAATCTGATACCAAGTTGTCACGGCCCAGATTGCGTAGGGGATAGTCATGGGTGGTAAGGGGGCGAAGGCGAGGTGGTTTAGCCTTGGGCGCCGTGATGCCCTAGGGCTAGATCGTATCTGGAGTAGAACTTCCCCTTTTCTCTATTTTATTTCTTTGATACCTATTACACGTATACTACCTGGCTTTATATAGGAGCCAACCGACTAGAGATAGAAACCTTATCCAACTAGGACTCTTGAATCTAAATAATGACTATTATTTGGAAATAAAGAAAAGCAACAAATCCTAATATAGGAAGGTTCAGATATGGCATTGTTGCTTGCTGCGCATGACATCGTTCTTTTTTAAGCTAGACATGCAGTGCATTTGCCTGGTTGTAAGTTTTAACCTTTACTTACACTACAGGATACCGGATACGACTCGCTTCATCAGTTCATTTGTCCACACACAGGATCTAACAATGCTATTGTGGTTATGATATTACAAACTCATATTTTTTTGGAAAAAAGGTCAAATGGCCCAGCTTTTACAAACTCGTAATCAATCGTATAGCATACTTATGATATCACCAACGATTAGTTCAAAATTTCATAAACGTACGTATCAGAAGTACCAATAGTATAGATTGGAATTCGTAACATGATGTACATACCTTTGGACTTTGTAGACGAAAGAAGCTATACCAGATGTACCTTCATATTTACGCCTACACAAGCTGTGAGGAATCCGATGGCAACACGCGTAACGGCACGATGACAGCGAGTCAGCAATAGAATAGTTGAGGAAGGGCTCGAGCGGCAGCCGCCGGCAATGCCCTAGTTCGACGAGCGCCAGCCGCCGATAGTGTCTAGTAGGACGAAAGGGTCGGTCATCAATTTTCCGTGTTTTGACGGGAGTCCTGGTGCTGGATAAGGGCATCTCTAGCCGTGCTCCCAGCGCCCTCTCAGGGCCTGAAATAGCGCTGTTTCGTCTTGTTAGCGTTGAAATTCTCTCACTCGTCTCACCAGGAGTCCAAATAGCGCCGGCACTCCCAGGACAAACCCAGCCCACTGGGTTCCGCCTAGGGGAGCCGAAATGGCGCGAAGGAACGGCGGGCCCATTCTGTCAGCCACTAGGCGAAATGGCGTGAAAGATAATAGAAAAAACCGCCGGTATTCGTCTTGATCTCCTCGGCTCCCGCGCCCGTCAAAGGCCTGCCGCGCCGGTCAGGCGGGCAGCGACGCGTCCAATCGCATGGCACGCGGCGCAGTAATGGCGCGCCACCGCTCCGCCGTTTGGCCTTCCCCGCCGCGATAAAAGCCCTCGCCCTCGCCGTCCAGATCACAAGCGCATCTCTCCCTCGCCCTGTCTCGCCTTTTCTCTCCCACACACCGCACCACCCCGAGACCATGGCCGAGCGCTACCCCGGCGACGGCGCGACGGCCAACGGCTTTGGCCGGCGCTTCCTCCACGAATGGGAGGCGCGCATGTTGTACGAGACGGGCTATCCAGCGCTGCCCGACATGCGCGTCCTCGGCGAGTGGCGTCTCAGCGGCGGAGGAGTTCCGGTGCCGCCGCCACCAGAAGGGGCGGACCGCGACGCCGAGATCCAGCAGGTCCTCGCCGGGCTCACAGAGGAGCAGGCGGCTGACCCGCGCCGGGACCCCGCCAACTTCGCCTTCTGGACGGAATATTTTGTCCAGTGGCAGCGGCGGGAGATCGACGACACCAACAGCAACGGCGGCGGCCGTAGGCTATGGTGGGGCGCGCCTGAGCTATGTCCTGGACTACATTGACGCGGGCAACCACCCCCGCCACGATGACGCCCCAGCCACCAGCCATCTCACGCCGCCGCGGCTCGTCGTGGATCCGAGGAGGATGGGCGTCGGCTCCTCCTCCTGGGTCCTCCAGCCCGCGCTCTCCGTCGATGCCACGGTCCTCGTCCACTCCGCGCTCTTCCTCCTACGTCACGCCGCCGCTCGCCCGGGTCAAAACCGAGCCGGAGAACACGCCGTGAGGAAGACCGAGCGGCGGCATCATCCTCAACAGCGGCCGCCGCGTCCCGTCGCCGCCAAGGGGCCGCCTGTGCCTCGTCAAGCCGAAGAAGGAGCCCGGCACCAGCGCGCGCTGAAGAAGGCCAAGACCGAGTGGAGCGCACCACGCGAGTACGTGCGCGCGGCCATCAAGCAGGAGGCGCCGGACGACGACGAGGAGTTCCCGGGCCAAAAGATGGCCGAGAAGTTGTCGTTCGAGGACGTCCTCCCGACGGACATGGCGTTTGCCTGTGCTTGGTCTAAAGCCGAGCACGAGCGCGAGGAGATTGAGCGCCAGCGCCGCCTGCTCGAGCAGGCCCAGGCCCAGGCCGCACGTCGCCACACCCGCCGTGATTTCGCCGCTCGCCACGACGTCATTGTCATCGACTCCGACGACGAGGATGGAGGCGGCGGCGACGACGGTGCATGCCCTTCCCGTCCCCCGGGCGCGCCACCCAGCGACGACGACGGCGACTACACGGTGTTCTACAGCCAGCTCGGCATGTAGAGCGCCGTATTTATCTAAATACGTTTACTTTTCTTAGTCTATATATGAATGAAATTCGTCTAAATTTGGCAAGTTTCGTCCAAATTTTAATTTTTTGAAATCCTGAGTTTGCCTCTTGGGTATGACGACTAGGAATCGGCGCCCCCCAGCGCGTCAAATAGCGCCGAATTTCGGGCTAGGGCGAGATGCCCTAAGTACCCATAATTCACGCCAAGGATATGTTGCCTTTTTTTTTTGTTGAGATTTGCCAAGGATATGTTGCCGATCCAGGTTGTGGGGAACTTTGGCAATCAGATCACGGGCTAATGGGCTGTGCCTTTGTGCACTAAAAACAAAATCTACCCAGGATTCGCTAAAATAATCTACCCAGGAGCAGAGCGGTAGTGTGCTCGGTTCACGGATTCACACCGTGAAAAAAGTCAGGGTTAAACCCATGTACGACTCTGCAAAGTTGAAGATATAAAAGCAAGTTGATGACACTGTCGGCGGGTCCAGAAGCATACGGAGTACAGTGTTTGGATATGTGTACTGGACACAGTATATTCAATTAAGCAAGTAAAGGCTCACCTGGCCTGACAGTGTCTCCGGCCTAAACCACATGGTAAGCCTTTCAGTACATGGGGACAGCACAAGCGACCAAGGAAACAGCTGTGGATCAGAGCACCCTGCACTGCATCCCCCGTTACGGGCTTGGGATTCTTCAGCGCGCACACAGAGAGGACCCGGAGAGCTTGGGGACAACTTGTATTTTGAGAGTAATTTAGAGAGCTTGGTCGTCTGACATGGTGTCAGTCAAATAAGCAGCAAGCATAGGCACCATGGTCTCTAGCAGATCCTTTTAAGTAATCGTCAGTTTTAAGGTTTTTTTGTCAAAAAATCAGACCCACGCAGAACCGTCAAAACCTTTAAAATTTTAGTCCAGCAACGATATGAGACCCTAGCAACCGAGCTCTCGGCCATGAAAGATTATTTTGCCGAGGTTTCCATCTACCCGTCTCATCTATTTTGTAGACGTTATCGAACACGGAGAGGTCTTTTTGTTCGCATTGTAAAAACTTGCGAGACAAACTCTTGTTTCTTCACTCGCTGGACGAATCCTGCTGGTTTACTTGGATTTAGTCATATCAAAAGATATTGTCTACAATGAGAGTGATAGCATGTGACATTCCGACTGACTACACCGATGAGTATCTTTGCAATGGAGCAAATACCACGCTCAAGTGCGTGCGGTTGTTTGCGAATGTGTTGATTAGGGTTTTTAGCGCGGAGTACCTCCGAACTACCAATGAGGACACACATAGGTTGATGACGATGAATGGAGCAAGAGAATGTCCGAGCATGATTGAAAACGTGGATTGCATGCACTAGAAGTGGAAGAACTGCTCCGCGGCTTGGCACGTGCAGTACACCGGCTATCATCGTGATCCAACTATTCTGCTTGAAGCAGTGTTTCCGAGGACTTGTGTATTTGACATTGCGTTTTTGGTTTGTCGGGTTCTCAATGATATCAATGTTCTGCAGAAATCTTATCTTTTTGCTATGCTTGCTAGTTGAGACGCTCCAGTTTGTAACTACACCGTCAATGGACATGATCATGCCATAGGGTATTATCTAGCCGACTACATATATCCTTCAAGCTCAACATTTGGGAAGACCATCCAACATCCTCAGGGCAAAAAACAATCTTGTTTTTGCCACTCCTTAAGAAGTATGCCAAAAGGATTTTGTGAGAGCATTTGGTTTGGTGTGTGGAAGCTCGGCTTGCCATTATTCAAGGTCTTACTCGCTTCTAGAATAAGAAACTACTTTCAAATATTATGGCGACACGTGTGATTCTACACAACATAATCGTCGAGAATGAGAGTGATTTGGACTTGAAATTTTTCTTTGACAACATTGGTAACACTTGCAGCACCTGATTTATTGACCACACTTGATCTAACACTACTAGGAAAACCCTTATAGAGAGGTTACATTCTGTGGCGCACCCTTAATTGGTGCGCCACAGAAATATATTTCTGTGGCGCACTAGGCTTGGTGCGCCACAGAATTGTGACTTTCTGTGGCGCACATGGCCAGGTGCGCCACAGAATTGTGACTTTCTGTGGCGCACCTGGCACGTGCGCCACAGAAAGTCACAATTCTGTGGCGCACCTGGCACGTGCGCCACAGAAAGGTGACATTCTGTGGCGCACCAAGCTTGGTGCGCCACAGAACTTTTTTTTTTCAAATCCCACCCCCCCACCCCGCGTGGATCGCCTTTTTAGTCTTGCAGGAATTAAAGGAAAATGATAAAAAATTTAATAAATAAAATCCTTTGACATGTAGTTAGGTTTGAGTGTCTAGTAGGTATACAAATTTTGAAATATGAATTTTGACCTTTTCTGCAACAAACAGGAAAAAAACTTGTAACGGCCATAACTTTTGCATACGACGTCGAAATAACGCAAATAATATGTCAAAAAAATCGTGAGAAAAATACGAGTTCGAATCCACCGGGGTTTACCCGGTCAGCAATTCGCACATTCCTCAAATTCCAAAAGAAAAAAAAGTTATTTTAAACAGACGATTTTTCGCAGCAAAATAAAAAAAATTCAAAAAATTCAAAAATTCAAAAAAAGACACAGAAATGTATAACCAAGAAGATTGTTGACTTTTCTTGACTTTTTTTTATTTTTTTGGATTTTTTTTGGATTTTTTAGATTTTTGTTTTTTTTTGGATTTTTTGGATTTTTTGAATTTTTTTAAGTTTTTTGAATTTTTTTGGATCTTTTGAAACTTTTGTATCTCCTTTTGAAAGTTTAGAAGTTTTTGAAAAATCTGAAATTTAAAAACACACATTTATAACACATACCACATATACACACATAATACTTAAGAGGGTTCATATCATATATATATCAATAAGAACTTGAGTAGCACAAGGGTAGGTGGACTGGGTGGAACTTAGAAGTTAAGCGTGCTAGGGTTGGAGCCGTTTGAGGATGGGTGACCTAGCGGGAAGGTATCAGTTCAAAAAATATGAAAATAATTCAAATAATTAGGATTTTTCATATTATTTCTTGTTTTGATTTTTTTGAAACTTTTTTCTATTTTTTTGCATTTTTTGAATTTTTTGAGAATTCTGTGGCGCACCCGGCAGGTGCGCCACAGAAATGTGGATTTCTGTGGCGCACCAATTAAGGGTGCGCCACAGAAATAATTTTTGTGGCGAGATTTCTGTGGCGCACCTAGAAAACCTAGGGGTGCGCCACAGAAAGTCAAAAACGTGCGCCACAGAAAGGCCTTTCTGTGGTAGTGTAAGCTCAAGTATACCCATCGTAGATATTATCTGAACCTTATTTTATCCATCCATAACAGCAATCTAATTTATTTGACTAATTAGCAGCCCCATCCAACATCAGAAGTTCAGAACAACACAGCACGGCTACTTAGAGTAAGTAACGGAGACTTCGGCATTCAAGGTTGTCATGTTAAATGGTCTCAGTAAGAACTAGTCCGAAGAAGGCAAAACATCAAGGAAAACCAAATGGTTTGCAAGTTTTTTTTTTCCTTTTCTGGTGACATTTACAAATCAATTGATATTCTTAATCCTCACAAATAACTATGACTAATGCTGCACCAAAAGAATACAACTAACTATATTCAAAAGAGCAGATAGTAGAAGCTTATGTTGCACATGCGTATTCTGGTACAAAAGACTTTTGCCTGACTAGCTCATGTAGATCGTGAACAATTTTAATCACCGCATCTGGGCGCGCTAGTTTCAGGGCATTTTGGGACATTACTTGGAGCTCATCTGACCTGGGGCCAAACCAGTCGGCAACAATCTTTGCGATGTGTTCTGGACATTTCGAGAACCTTCCACATCCATTTTCAACAACGTAGGGAACATTGCCAGCTTCCTGTTATGCAAATAAATTATAAATAAATCATGCATAATGTAAGATCAGGGGCTCAGGGCATCAGCCTCTATTGGCAATTGGCATGATACACCTCTTGAAATGGAAAAATACACCATTAGTGTGTAACCAAATTAAAATACTAGAGTGTTGATGTATGCGAGAATTTAATCATCTATTTTCCCACACACACAGCTCAGCTCAGAAATATAAGGTGTATTTTCTTGTCCAGATCAGGTCACGTGACACAAAATTGATAACATAGAATTCATGATCAAATTCTTAAGGTTATGATTTTATAACTATTAGAAATATATTATACAAGAAATTTGCTGTCAAAGCTTGAATGTAGACAGTCTTAAGTCGGAAAACAACTGTTGCTTCCGAGCTTCAGTGCTCCCTTTTTTTCTAAAATCGAAAATTTATTTTCACGTCTCAAAAAATTCTGAAAAAAATCATACAAGGAAATATGCATGTCTACTATGCACGCCCAAATTTTCAGAGAAATATATTTTGGTATGTGATCTGCACAAAAGACAAATGTAGCAAGTAAAATGAGTTCTTTTTTACTTTTTCAGATCCATGATTCTGTGATTTTTGTGTAGCCTACGATTCAACGTATTATTGAGCAAAACTTTACAAATATGTAGATCACATATATATGTATCCACGTAATTTATTTTGGAATTATTTGAAACTTCAAAATACGATTTTCTATTTTTTCTAAGAATCAGGATCACTGGAGCTCAGGATCCAAAAATCCTCTCTCGTCTTAAGTCTTATAATTCTGAAGTGAGTAATTAAAAATCCAAATGGAGCATAATCAAAATCAGTTTCAGAGCAAGTTATGGTATGTGTAAGTGCATGAACCCCAGGTACAAAGTAAAGGCATGGTACAAACTAGATGACAATGTCAGGTGCATGAGTCAATTTTGGTGAAGGATCCGTATAAATTAAACATGGGACATGATCTGCAGCTCAGCTTGCGCGGTGGCGTACGATCTGACAGTATGGTATTCTACACAACCATTTTTAGTCATTTTTCATTCACTACGACTACTACAGTTTATTCGACATAGATTCATGGAAATACCGAGGGGATACCAAGTATTCAATACACAAGTATCTTATGGAACTTTCGTCGAGCATAGTTAAGAGGTGTATCCACTACTGAACAACATTACAAGCCAAAGTCAAGAGTTCTCAGCAAAACGATAGACATGCAGACCATACAACGAATGGCACAAGAAATTACCTGCCCAGCGATATAACCATTTAGAATAATGGGGAGGCCACGAATCATCGCCTCTGCAATTGTACCAGGCCCGGCCTGCAAATTACAACAGGTCATGTATTACCCGAATACCACCAATCATGCAATATCATATGACATAGCGAAGTGCATGATCTGAAGATGTGGATCAAATGTAGAGCATACCTTTGTGATAATACAATCACACGCACCCATGCATTCTTCCATCTTTGTAACGAAACCTTTCACCTAAAATATTAAAAGAGGAAAATAAACATTAAAAGACTAATCTGGAAAGGGTAGAAAAAGTGGTCAAAACTACAGAAACTTTTAGTAGAAGAGAACTGGTAAGGCAGTACAGTTGCAAATTTGAAATGCTTGCAAGCTAAAAATCTGCTTTAAGGAAGTACCTGAACAGGAACTTTCCAATTGATTGACTGCAACCTGTTAGTCAACTTCTTATTGCGTCCACAAATTATAAGTATTTGACCCATGGGGCCCCCAAGGCTTTCATCATATAAAGCCTTATCGAGCGCTCTAGCAGTGGCTTCAATAGGTCCCATCCCTTCGCCCCCGCCCATTAATAGAACGGCAGGCAGATATTCATCCATACCCAACTCCCTACGCAATTCATCCTGTTAAAGAAGAAGAGCATAGATATATAACACTCAGGCACTTGTGCAGAAGGCAAAAAATCTAGAAGCTACCACGGTGCTGATGGCTGAAGAAACTGTTTACCTTCGGTGGAACAGGTTTGATAAACGATGGGCGTACAGGGAGGCCATAAACTTTAATTTGTGAAGGTTGCAGTCCAGCTTTTAGTGCTCTCTTTGTCACCTCAGCTGATGGACAGTAACATCTGGTCACAAGCTTGTGAAACCTAATGGAAAGCAGTAAAATAACTATTTCACTGTAAGAACAATTGCATCCCTTTTTTAAGGGTAGGGACTAAAAACTAATGCTAAGTTATATGAACATTAAAACCAGCATACCATGTTGGGTGACAAGTGCTCAGGTCTGTGATAACTGTCGTGAATGGAATCTTATCTAGTAAACCTCTGGACCGTAGAACTCTAAGGGGCACATGTTGCATTAAAGGATGTACACTGATAATCACATCTGGTTGGTATTGCATTAGACCTTTGGCAACCTCTCTGCAGGAAAAGATAGGCAATTTCTAGATTATATAACCATGCTATCGCAAAATAAGCACTTCAACAAGTAAGCATGGTCCACACAATAAGCACAGAAAATGGTAGTTGTTGCTAAGTTTGAAAATAGATGGATTTGGGGATTCTCCAGCAGGATTCGTGAATTCTGCATGCCACCTTATAGCGCGAGCTGCGTGACTCATGATGACAGCATCAAACCCAATCGTAAAATTTAGACCCCAGCAAAAAATATCGTCTTGAACACTGATGGTAATTATAGATATTATTTCAATTATCAAAATCATCTTAAGACTAAATCAGCCAAAATGCAAGTCAAACGAGGCAATCCTAACTGTAAGGGCAACCAATATCCAGCATCAATAGAAGTTGAGGTGATAACCTCCATCAAGTAGGGGCGAGAGTAACAACAAGAATGGTACATAGCAAATTGTCAATAATCTTTGTCATTCTGCATCTATTGACATAAATTGCACAAGCAAAAATCTTTTGATGAATAAGAATTCAATAAAATTACACTACAGGTCGACTAATTCGAGAATGTTGCCGCAGTAGGAGATGGTTCCACAATTTAAAAACGTAATTTTTAAGCTCACTCAAGGTGCAAATTAGACTACTCGCCTCGCTATGAATGTTGCTGTTGCAGCAAAATGTGGCTGATGAATTACTCGTGGTGCGGTACCATAGTATGTCATCTTCCACAAGGGTCCATGTCTCACCAAGAAACTATAGCTTCTGGGAAGTTGGTTGAAAGGCCATGGGGTATGTTCGGTCCACAAATCAGTGACGAATACCTGCAAATAAATTCATTCATTACAAAATAAAAGAAGCATAAACAATGGCAATACTAATAATCAATCAACAAAAAAGAGAAGACAAACATTCATTTGTTCATCCTAATATCCAAGAACCAACCCAGTACAAATGACAAGCATCAAAAGTAGAGTCGAGAAAAATCTCATGCTTTACTACACAGCAAAATCATAACTTAAAAGCAGGCTAAACCATCTCTTGCTATGTTACTGTTTTGTCATTCTAGCCAACTAGCTGATACCAATAAACATTACAATACGCAGAGAGGATATTATTCATTTTTTTAGAAGAACTATAGGTTTATACGAAAGCATCAGAGACATAGATAGGCGTAAATAACAACTAACAATTTTATTCAGCATTTAACAGGATAAGATAAATTAGGAAGTAAAGGTTAATGAACCAGTGCAACAAAATCTCTTTCATGTATAACAACTTTATGATCCATGTCATGTCATTTGTAATTGCGGTATATTACCCAGCTTATACGATGTTTCTTTTATTTAGTGTTTCCTTCTGTACCCTCTCTTCCATCCCAGTGCCAGTATGCTACTCTATGCTTTTCCAACATATTATACGGTATCATTTGACAAGCTAAAGAAGAATCTGGGGACAGAGGGCAAGTGCAGCAAAGAAGAGTGTAAAGATCAAACAATGTGGGGAAGGGATCACTGCCCAGGGCTACCAGCAGAGAGTACTGGTAATATTCTAACTGAGGTTTGATCCATAAAGCGGCATCAAGGACGAAAACCCAAATCCATTTCTCAGTCTCTCCTTCCCCAGTTGTTGTCTCCTACAATACTAGTTTCTCCGTCCCCTAAAATCACATCTTGTACCAACTAGCCAAATCATACTATGTCGGAAAGGAATCACGCTCAGGGCTACCGGCAGAGAGTAGTGGTGGAGTATAAGCGGCATCAAACACGAAAACCCAAACCCCTTTCTTGCTCTCTCCTTCCCCAGTCGTTGTCTCCTAGAAATACTAGTTTCTCCATCCCCTAAATTCACATATTCTACCAATTAGCCAATTCAACTAGAGATCTGTGATAGTGAGTTAGGTTTGAATGGATATCTCGTGGCCACTGTGTAACAATATTAAGTCTCATGGCTGAAATGCACAGCATTCATGTGCGAATTCGGCAAGAATTTTAAAATAAATGCATCTCAAAGTTGTTGATGACTTTTCTTTAGAGGGCGTCACCGTCTTAGCTGAACTCACCCCTGATAGTCTAGCTAGCGTGTGATTTGTCATGACAGTTAGCCACCGGTGAGCACATAGATGGTAGACCTAGCTAGGGTAGCACGCAACTACCGAACCAACATTATCATATTACTAAAACTGCTCCTACCAAGTTGCAGCAAGCTACATTGTGCATGTTCAATTATTCCATGAAACCAGAGTCTAGCAAGCACAAGTTATCAACAAAAAATCATGAAGGGAAACAGAACAGCAGTGCAAGCCGAACCTGGTACTCGTCGCCATACTCCTGGGCGAAAGCGGACTTGATGGCCTCGGCGGAGGCGCGGTGGCCGCCGCCGGTGTCGCTCATGAGGATCAGCACCTTCTTCGGCGCCGGGGCCCGCGCCACCCCCTCCTGCTCCACCTCCACGTCAGCGCCCCCACCACCGCCCCCTCCACCGCCCCCGCTGTTGCAGCCCCCGCCGCCGCCAACGGCTGAACCGAGGGACGCGAAGCCGAGCGGCGCGATTTGGTTGCCGTGGAGGCGCACGAAGCGGGCGAACTCGGCCCACATGTGGTGGAGCCTGGCCGCGGCGGTGGAGGTGGGCCCGGTGACGGCGACGGAGGCGGCGAGCGGCCGGGGCCCGCGCGCGCGGGGGAGGAAGGAGGCGTGGGAGGGGGCGAGGGAGGCGGGGAGGGGCGGGGCGGAGGGGAGAAACGGGGACGGTACGGAGAGGAAGGCCGCCGGGAGCGCGGGGTCGGCGGCGGCCAGCGAGGCGGCGGTCGGCGGGGGCATGGCGGCGAGGAGGAGGAGGGCGCTCACATTCGAGTGCGGGGATGGCGTGGGGGAGATGAGGAGATGAGCCACACAGCCAGCACGCATCGGTTTTGCTGGGTTGGGTTGGGTTGGGTTCCAACGCGGGTGCGGTCGGTGGTCGACTGGTCGTTGGAGCTGGACGGTGCGTGTGTGTATGCGGTCTGGTCGGACTCGTGAGTCATGAACGCATTGAGCTTTGAAGATGGTGGTCCTAAAGTAGTACTCCTATAAAAGGTGCCTAACGAATATAAAAGGTCTGGGAACCGTGTTACACGCCACATAATACTACCTCCGATCCATATTAGTGGGCACAACCTTGTCTAGATACACATGTATCTAGTCTAAATACTTAACTAGATACATATGAATTTAGACAAAGCCTATGTCCACTAATATGGATCGGAGGGAGTACTTTTTTCGGCACAACTGCATGCGAGTATGCGACTAGCCTAGTACGACTGCACTTTTTTTTACAATGTAGGCCCGTATACATACATTACTTGTATTATTCATAATAATAGTAAGATACAGATTTAAAACACGGACAAACACGACTGCACCCTTAAACAAAAGGTTGTCATAAAATGAGTTATATGTATCATGTGCCTCACGCTATCTAGAAAATAATAACAATAAACTAGCAAATATGCCCTTGTGCTGTTACAGGTTGATTCTTATTGAATACTTCCTCCGTCCAAAAATAAGTGTCTCAAGTCCTTGAGACACTTATTTTGGACGGAGGGAGTACTATATTATTTAAGTCATGGGGACTATCTGAAAGGATCGGTATGACACCTAGAGGGGGGTGAATATGTGCTACTCCAATTTTAGTCTTTTTCAATTTAGGCTTGACACAAAAGGTAAATTCTCTAGATATGCAACTACGGTGAATTTACCTATATGACAAGCTAGCAACTAAGCACGATATAATAAGCGGTAAACAAGGATAGAGGTAACCGAAGTCAAAGCACGCGGAGACACGGATGTAATCCCGAGTTCCTCCTTTTTAGGGGAGTACGTCTCGTTGGAGAGGTGTGAACCAACACAATGGTTCAACGGCCACAAAGGCCTCACCCTCTTCTCCGGTGAACCGCACCACAAAGGTTTGGTTCACTTCAACTATCGGAAACCTTCGAGGCGGAGTCCGGAGCCTTTACAACAACGATTTGGGGCACAACCCACAAAGGATTGGGGGCTCCCAAACAGCTACAATCTGTCACAAAGACAATCAAGTGAGTACAATGGGGGGCTAGGTTTTCCTAGTGGAAACCCTAGCAAATGGTCCCTCAAGTGAATGAGGGGGAAATGACAAACGGCTCGGTGAAGATGTAGATCGGGGCCTTCTCCTTCAATCCTCCAAAGATCAACAAGTTTGGGTGGAGGGATTGGGAGATCTAGTGATTCTTGAGCTTGCAACAATGGGGATCTTGAATTCTGGGCGAGCTCTTTAGCTGGAGGAAGGTGGAGGGGTATTTATACCCCTCCAGAAATTCTAGCCGTTGCCCTCAGTTTGACCCAGTTTTCACTTAGGCCGGAAGTTCCGGTTGGGCCGGAAGTTCCGGCTGCCGGAACTTCCGGGCAAACCTCCGGCCAACCACAGAACACTTTTGCTTCGAAAAAAGTCGGCCGGAAGTTTTAGGCCGGAACTTCCGCCCTTGGGCCGGAACTTCCGGTCCAAACCGGAACTTCCGGCCAGTATAAAACCTGAGCATTTCCACAAGCATCAATCTTCTTTGATTGTGAACTTTGAACCTGTCACAAGCTAAACATACTGTTAAACACGGCTTGTGTTGTCATAATCACCAAAACAAGATTACGGGCAAGTTTGCCCTTTCAATCTCCCCCTTTTTGGTGGATGATGACAACACAAGAAAAAGATTTGCAACATATAGACGGGCTCCCCCTAAGCATGTGCATAACTTGATAAGATGCATTTGAATACAATATGCACATAACTTAGGATCAACACTCCCCCTATATTTTACAAGTCAAGCAAGTAAACAAGTAGACATAGAAACACAACATAGTCTTTACATAAAAGTTCACAAAGGTTCCACATGTCTTACCACATGCATAAGATAGGAGGTTCACACACACAAAAAGGTTCAACAAAGGCGACAAATACAAATAACCGGAGCACAAAACATAACGGAAACACATAAAAGACGAGACTTTGTGCTCCACCCATGCAAATCCCGCAACCTAGGAGATAGACTTCTCCCCCTTTGGCATCAAGACACCAAAAAGGGAAAAGAAAGCGAACTAACGTCCCTCACTCATCATCCGACGAGTCCGTCGCAAGCTCCGCATCATCCGGCACATGAGAAGTCCACTGAACTGTCGCGTTGTTCCAATGCTTGTATGGAAGGTGTGGAGGAGGAGGAGGAGGACAGTTGGGGACCTTGAGATGCTGCATCATCTTGTAATCATTCATAAGACCCTGGTGCCTCTCCACTGACGCGTGAAAGTTCTCTTTGTGAAGGCAAACATTCATCCTTAATATCTTGTCAAGTGCACGCTGAGCCCATGTGCGTTGCTTGGGTTGACCGGGCTTCTTCACTCTTGGATCACTTGGGATATGAGACCCACTAGCTCCATCATCGGTGGCCATAGGACCTTTATCCTTGTTGAGATTGAGATGAGCAACCTTCTTGTGCATCAAAACAGGCTTATGAATAATGTCGCAGCCGAGGGCTGCATCGGGGTTAAGCACATCATGATCTCCAAAAGGGAACTTGGACTTGATGAGCCTCATAATGTAAGGAGCATATGGAGGCACTTTCCTTCCTATCACAGCATCATATATCTCATTAAAAATGAAGTCCATCACATCAATAGGAAAGGCATTCGCTTCGGGATCATCTTCCATAAAACATAATGAGCATAGACCATGAGATTGACAAGACCACCACGGATTTCATTGTTGTTGCCTCCACTTGGAGCAATAGTGTGGCGGAACATGCGAAGCAAGATGTCATAAACGGGAAGGAGTCCCGTTGTGCTGCCAATCACTCCATCATCAGCATATAGATCACTCATCTCATTCTTATCATAAGCAGCCCCTTGAATGTGCATGCGTTTACCGGAAGCCCTGGTGCAGCTAGCAAACCCATACCGGTGTCCATCATGCTCAAGAGCATCAGCAAAGTCATGAAAGTTGGCGGAGAGCTTGTGATTGCCGCACATCCAAGTCATACCACGGGCAGGAGTCTTGTCAAACACCACAGTGGAATAGAACTGATGAATCATGTGGATGTTGTAGTCGGACTGAATCTCCATCAGAGGACGCAAACCAAGAGCCTCCACCACAGCTACAGCCCCACCAAAGTATGCTTGTTGCTTCTCCAAGTGTTCAAAATCAATGGGCTGCATAGGGCACACCTTGTGCTTGCCAAGCTTGCAATATACCTCCTTGTACAGCACCTCTTGCTCAACATGATAGAAGCAAGAGTCCAAATCAGGGTCACGCTCGCCTTCATTGGTGAAGGCTAAGCGCCAAGGAATGAAGTCCCTTTGATGCTTAGGAACAACAGGCACGGGTGCTTTTTTCTTCTTCTTTGACATAGGTTTCTTCGACACAGGGGCAGCAGCAGTCTCACCACGAACAAGATCATCCTCTCCTCCACTAGTGGGACGGGACCGGGAAGCGGTACGCTTGGCAACAGCTCGACGGACACGAGAGCCACTAGGTGCTGAGAACAGATAGAAGATAGCATAAGATAAGTGCTCAAGTCAGATGATAAAAGAAACAAGAAACAAGTGGATTGAATGTTAGCATTTTTCCTGTTTCAGGGCGGAAGTTCCGGTCGCAGCGGAAGTTCCGGCCAACCGGAAGTTCCGGCCAAGCCGGAAGTTCCGGTTTGCACGGCTGCGAGAGGAACAAGAACCTCAAACAAAAAATTGCTAACAAAAATCAAATCGTTTCTAGTATATGTTAGGGCAAGCCTAGAGGATTGTTTTCACCAAAGGAATTCAAGTAAAAGGCTCTATTTCTACTAGGTTAAACGAAAAGTGCATCTCGTCCTAGATGTGAAATAGAGGAAAGTACCGGCATCCATGGTGAAAACCGCTTGGAGGAACGGGATCCCCTCGTCGAGGAGATGCAGATCCGACCGGAAGCCGGAGGAATCCGCGGCGGAAGGCCGCGGTGGAGATGGGGTGGTGGGGAGTTCCTGGGCGAGGAGAGAGAGAGCACGGGCGCGGGGGTGGAAGAACTGCTCGAGAGAAACAGCCCACCCCGCGGCCTGGCATAAAAGCGCCCAGAACACTTAACCCGGAAGTTCCGTCTTAGCCGGAAGTTCCGGTGGCCGGAAGTTCCGGAAAGTTCCGGCAAAACCTCCGGGCAAAAACAGAACAGTTTTAGCCCGGGGACTTAGCCGAAATTTTGACTGAAACTTTCGGGCGCCGGAGGTTCCGAACCAGATACAAAATTCCGAGGTACCCCCACTACCACAAACTCCGGAAAGGCAACAAATGACTTGAGCAAGAGTTTTAGCATGTTTTTAAGGAAGGAGCAAAGCATGGCTTGGGATAGAAATAGTCACTGAAAATGGTACTTCACACTCAAGCTTTATAAGAAGCAACAAAAAAACCATAACAACCAAGATTTGAGTGTGTTTTCCATGAAAACCTCGAAAAAGTAAAGAAATCCAAATAAACTCCATAAAGATCAAATCTTCACAAAGAAGATGGCGGTGGCCTAAGCCACCATGTATGAGTGTATGTGGTGTGACACCGCGAAGATATATCTTGGTTCACCGCCACTACTCGTCATTTAAGCTCACAATTCATAAAATGAACAATATAGAGACAAAATGAGTTCTTACTATCGGCATAATGGGGGGAGGGATAGTCCAATGGATTAGGACCGCACTCCCCCTATGTCCATGCCTACACCTAAACCAAACATATAGCTAAGATATAGTGTGTATGCAAGATATTCAAGCGACGCTCCCCGAATCGATGATATTTAGCTCATGCCTCAAATAAGTGAACCTTGCTTCATCAAGTGGCTTCGTGAACATATCGGCAAGTTGGATCTTCGTGGGAATATAACCAAGCTCAATATCACCCCGGATGATGTGATCACGGATGAAGTGATAGCGAATCTCAATATGCTTCGTTCTTGAGTGCTCCACCGGGTTGTGGCCAATCTTGATAGCACTTTCATTGTCACATAAAAGAGGCACTTTGTCACAATGGACACCGTATTCCTTTAAAGTTTGCCTCATCCACAACAATTGAGTGCAACAACTAGCGGCCGCCACATACTCGGCTTCGGTGGTGGAGAGAGATATGCAATTTTGCTTCTTAGAAGACCAACTCACCAAGGACCTACCAAGGAATTGGCAAGCCCCGGAAGTTGATTTCCTATCATCCTTGCAACCGGCCCAATCCGAATCCGTGTAACCGGCAAGAGAGAAAGTTGAGCCTTTAGGATACCACAAACCAAACCTTGGGGTATGAACCAAATATCGAAAGATTCGAAGAACCGCCGTTTGGTGGCTTTCTTTGGGAGCCGCTTGGTACCTTGCACACACTCCTACACTCAACACAATATCGGGTCTAGATGCACAAAGATAAAGCAAAGAACCAATCATAGAACGATAGAGCTTTTGATCAACATCCTTATCTTTACCCTTTGGATTAAGTTCAAGATGACACTTGGTGTCCATAGGAAACTTCTTCTCTTTAGCATTTTGCATCTTGAACCTCTTGAGCATGTCTTGGATATATTTGGCTTGAGAGATGAAGGTCCCTCCACTCAATTGCTTGATCTCAAAACCAAGGAAGTACTTCAACTCTCCCATCATGGACATCTCGAACCTATCGGTCATAAGCTTTGAAAATTCATCATTAAAAGCTTTGTTAGAAGAGCCAAATATGATATCATCAACATAAAGTTGGCATATGAAAAGCTCCCCTTTAACCCTCTTGGTAAAAAGAGTGGGATCGATTTGCCCCACTTCAAAGCCACGGTCTACCAATAGCTCTCTTAGGTGCTCATACCAAGCACGAGGTGCTTGTTTGAGACCATAGAGCGCCTTATCAAGTTTGTAGACATGGTTAGGGAAGTGTGGATCCTCAAATCCCGGAGGTTGCTTAACATATACCAACTCCTTTAAAGGACCATTAAGAAAGGCACTTTTCACATCCATTTGTTGCAACTTGAAATTATGATGTGATGCATATGCAAGAAGGATACGGATGGACTCAAGGCGAGCCACGGGAGCATAGGTCTCTCCAAAATCAATGCCTTCAACTTGAGAGAACCCTTGAGCTACCAATCTTGCCTTGTTCCTCACAACCATTCCATGCTCATCTTGCTTGTTCTTGAATATCCACTTGGTGCCTATAACATTGAGGCAATCTTTTGGCTTCTCCACTAGATTCCACACTTTGTTGCGCTTGAAGTTATTGAGCTCTTCATGCATGGCTTCCAACCAATCCGGATCTTCAAGAGCTTCAAAGACTTTCTTTGGTTCCACCATAGAGATGTGGCTTGATGTTCATTGAAATTTGCCAATTGTTTTCTTGTGGTGACCTTGTTCTTGACATTAACAATGATATTTCTAGATGAAGACTCTTTCTTCTCCAATCCTTTTTGACTCTTGCTATACGACGGGTTTCGATATCCTCATTGATGCGAGGAATTTCGCTTGATCATCTTGATCATTTGAGTCCCCGTCTTGACCGGAGTGTTGACCTTGATCATCTTGAAGCTCATCTTCAACAAAGGAAGGAGAGGGTTGATCTTGGTCTTGACCTTGGCTAGTGTTGACAATAGGAGAACTTGGTTCTTGAATAGCCTCTTGGTCAACTTGAGGAGGGCCTTGAACTTGTTCTTGGTAGGTGCATCATTTGCTTCCATAGAAGGTGCAACTTCAACTTGTGATGATGGATTCTCCACATGAGTGGAGCTAGGACTTGCTTGAGGAGGCTCATGATGGATTTCAATGGGGCGATGGAAACCAACCCCCATTCTTCTTATTGCTTCTTGAGGTTCCTCATTATCTACATCACAAACATGAAATTGCGCCACTTGGGAGCCGTCATTCTCATCGAACCTCACATCACAAGATTCTATGACTTTCCCAACGGTCTTGTCATAGACTCTATAGGTGTGAGATTCGGCACCGTAACCAACAAAAACACCCTCTAAAGCTTTAGATTCAAATTTAGACAAACGAACACTTTTGTTCTTATAGAAACACTTACAACCAAAAACTCGGTAGTAGGAGACATTGGGCTTGTTGCCGGTGAGCATCTCATAAGATGTAAACTTCTTGCCAACACGAAAGAATAACCGGTTAGATGAGTGACACGCCGTGGAGATAGCCTCGGCCCATAAGAATAGCGGAGACTTAAACTCCGCCAACATAGACCTTGCCATATCCATGAGAGTCCGGTTCTTCCTTTCGGCTACACCATTTTGTTGAGGGGTATATGCAGCGGAATATTGATGACGAATCCCCTCTTCACTAAGAAACTCATTTAAGGTGTAGTTCTTGAACTCGGAGCCATTATCACTCCTAATGACCAAAATAGGGACATTGTATTGGCGTTGAACAATATTGGAAAAGTCGATGATGGTTTGTTGGGTTTCATCCTTCGTCTTGAAGAAATAAACCCAAGTAAATCTTGAATAGTCATCAACAATCACCAAACAATATTTCTTCCCACCAAGACTAGGTTGAGGCACGGCACCAAAGAGATCAACATGAAGAAGTTCCAAAATCCTCGTTGATGAAATAATGGTCTTGCCCGGATGGGGAGAATCATGCATCTTTCCTTCAACACAAGCCCTACAAAGACGATCTCTAGAAAAAGAAACATCCTCTTTTAGTCCAAGAATGTGGCCACCCTTGTGAAGACTTTGCAAAGTTCTCATGTTGACATGGGACAAGCGGCGATGCCACAACCACCCCACGTCGGCCTTTCCGAATAGGCATATTGCTTGAGTGTTGGTAGACCCCGAAAAGTCTACCACAAACAACTCATTTTCAACATACCCAACGAACATGACCTTTAGAGTCTTGCTCCTCAAGAGTACCACCATATCAATAGTAAAATGGACATCAAAGTTCATCTTATTAAGAGCACGAACGGACATAAGATTGTAACCTAGAGACTCAACAAGCATGACATTTACAAGGGTGATATCCCTTGCAACTACCACCTTGCCGAGACTCTTTACCTCAGCTTTGAATTATCACCATAAGAGACGGTTATTGTATAATTAGATTTGGTCTCAATCCGTCATAATCTCCTTGCTTCCGGTCATATGACTAGTGCATCCACTATCAACCACCCATTTCGATCCACCGGAAGCATAGTCCTACAAGAAATCATTGCTTGGATTTAGGTACCCATTTCTCAATGGGTCCTCTTTGGTTAGCAACAAGGGTCTTAGGACCCAAATAGAGTAATCAATGTAACCATCATATGGACCAACATATTGAGCATAAACATCCCCATAATAATCAACATAAAGAATATAGTTGGGGTTGTTATGCCCCGCAAAGTCACTACGAGTGGTCTTGCCCCTTGTGGCACTACCACCCGCAATGGAAGTCTCGGCTTGTGCGGGCTTGGTCTTGATCTTCTTGTTGTTGCCCACTTTCTTCTTGGGCTCGGCTACATAACCAAGACCCTCCTTCCCTTTGTGTGGTTTTTGCTCAAATAAGTAAGCAATACCCTTATCTTTACCTTTGGGAATAGAGGTCTTGGCACTAACATTTTCTTCAATAACATTTTCATGAACACGAGGAAGAATAGATATGCTAGTTGAGCTAGATTTAGAAAGTTGAGTTTGAAGTTGCTCATGAGACTTGACTAAAAGGGAGTGAGTTGTTTCCAAGGCCTTGTGAGCCTTGTCAAGCTTCTCCATATCCTCAAGAAGTCTAGCATTAGCAACCCCAAGTTCAACTTTCTCCTTTTTAAGCACTTTATATTTAGCAACGACATGATCTCTATCCTTAATGATTTTATTAATGATATCATCATTTTTAGCATCAAGAGACTCAAGTCTTTCCTCAAGAGAACATCTTTCTTCACTCTCTTCATCAAGAGAGGCATTCAAGGATGCTACGGAAGCATTCAAAGAGGCAATGGTGAGAGAATCCTCTCTCTCAATCTTACTCTTTTCTTGAAGAAGTTCTTCGGCCGCACATAGTTGTCTCATGAGAGACTCAACATGTTCCTTAGCTTCACCTTGCAAGTTAGTCATGAAAGTATCGAAAGCAACAAGTTCTTTCTTAATCACAAGACTAGATTGATCACTCATTTCATGCATAGTCTTGGGAGAAGGAGATGATACCTCGGTGACATTAGCCATGAGGCAACGAGCGTTGTTGGTGGAGAAGTTCTCATTGGGGGATTCAAAGAGAGAAGATGATGAAGTTGATACAATAGCCAATGCGGCTACCTCTTTAGTAGGTGCATCTTCATCTTCGGAATCACTTGTGGCATATTCTTCTTGTGCCACCAACACAATTCTTGGTGCCTTCTTGAAGAAAGGCTTCCTTGGTCTTGCGGGCTTCTTTTGGATCAACTTTGAATGGTCCTTGGGGATGAGCTTCCCACCATTTTGCTCTCGGTTCTCATAAGGACACTCTCTTATGTAGTGGTTCTTGTCATGACAATTGTAGCACGTCTTCCACTTTGAGGCTAGCTCTTTCTTCCCACTTGAGTTGTTCTCTTTATCAACCTTGGCTTTAGCTTTTGCCGGGTCTTGCCAAAACTCTCTTGTGGCAAGAGCTATATGACCATTTAGAGCCGGTTCAAGATCATTTGGAGCAATGTTGCTTGGGCACGCTTCAACCTCATCAAGACATACCACCTTGGCCTTCAAAGCAAGTGAGGGGCCTTGTTTCATCCCCATGGCCCTAGCACGGCTATCTTCGGCATTCTTGGTGGCAACCTTGGAGGCTTGCACTTCTTGCATAACTTCATTGGATGTCATTTCGTTGTAGTTGTGTCTTCCTTGAATGGCCTTCACCTCGATGGGCTCGGAAGGCAAGAGAGCATTCACATACTTCCTCTTGACATAAGCATCATCCACATAGGTTGCCCCCACATCAAAGAAGGCCTTTGCAAGAGTCTTGAGTCTTCCATACATGTCTTCATGAGTCTCATTGTCAAACATGTAGAAGCCTTCGGCATCATTGCTCAAAGACTCATATCGGTTTCTCTTCATGCTTTCATTCCCAAGAAATGCAACCTCAAGACAATTCCAAGCTTCTTTGGCGGTGGTGGCATTGAGAACATAATGCTTGTCACTTTCACCACTGAAAGTTCAATCATATGGAGTGCGGAGGCATTGAGTTGCTTTTCGGCAAATTCTCTTCTTGTCACATTGCTTGGATCCGCAACCTTGTACCCATCTTCAATGATCCTCCAAAGCTCGATAGAGGCACTGTTAATATGAGATTTCATTGAGCGTTGCCAACTAGCAAAGGCTAATGCATTAAGCTTAGGTGGAGGACCAATGGGGTTTATGCGGGTGGTGATAGGTGGGTCGATAGGGTACCATCCCGGAACGTTATGGTACTCTTCCTTCCCATCTTCATGCTTGGTAGGAGGAGGAGGAGATGGTTTAGATCCGGAGGTGGTTTCCACCCCTTCTCATTTTTCTTTTTACCCTCCTCGGAATCACCTTCATCGGAGTTAGAGATACCCTCTAGTGGGATGGTTTCCGAAACCTTGGCATTTGTGAGTTTCATGAGCATGTCACGCAACTCATCAAATTTGACATTCATGTCATTCATGGACGATGTCAATGTTGTTTCCAACGATTTGATATCGGCCATGGATGCCATGGTCTCCTTGGCCTTGGCAAGATCGGCCTCATCCTCACTTTGTGTCATACTTCTCTTAGGCGGTTAAACCCAAAACAAGAGAGCCTAGCTCTGATACCAATTGAAAGGATCGGTATGACACCTAGAGGGGGGGGGGTGAATAGGTGCTACTCCAATTTTAGTCTTTTTCAATTTAGGCTTGACACAAAAGGTAAATTCTCTAGATATGCAACTACGGTGAATTTACCTATATGACAAGCTAGCAACTAAGCACGATATAATAAGGCGGTAAACAAGGATAGAGGTAACCGAAGTCAAAGCACGCGGAGACACGGATGTAATCCCGAGTTCCTCCTTTTTAGGGGAGTACGTCTCGTTGGAGAGGTGTGAACCAACACAATGGTTCAACGGCCACAAAGGCCTCACCCTCTTCTCCGGTGAACCGCACCACAAAGGTTTGGTTCACTTCAACTATCGGAAACCTTCGAGGCGGAGTCCGGAGCCTTTACAACAACGATTTGGGGCACAACCCACAAAGGATTGGGGGCTCCCAAACAGCTACAATCTGTCACAAAGACAATCAAGTGAGTACAATAGGGGGCTAGGTTTTCCTAGTGGAAACCCTAGCAAATGGTCCCTCAAGTGAATGAGGGGGAAATGACAAACGGCTCGGTGAAGATGTAGATCGGGGCCTTCTCCTTCAATCCTCCAAAGATCAACAAGTTTGGGTGGAGGGATTGGGAGATCTAGTGATTCTTGAGCTTGCAACAATGGGGATCTTGAATTCTGGGCGAGCTCTTAGCTGGAGGTAGGTGGAGGGGTATTTATACCCCTCCAGAAATTCTAGCCGTTGCCCTCAGTTTGACCCAGTTTTCACTTAGGCCGGAAGTTCCGGCTGCCGGAACTTCCGGGCAAACCTCCGGGCAAACCTCCGGCCAACCACAGAACACTTTTGCTTCGAAAAAAGTCGGCCGGAAGTTTTAGGCCGGAACTTCCGCCCTTGGGCCGGAACTTCCGGTCCAAACCGGAACTTCCGGCCAGTATAAAACCTGAGCATTTCCACAAGCATCAATCTTCTTTGATTGTGAACTTTGAACCTGTCACAAGCTAAACATACTGTTAAACACGGCTTGTGTTGTCATAATCACCAAAACAAGATTACGGGCAAGTTTGCCCTTTCACTATCACTTCCGAAAATCGGTTTTTTGTTGACGGGACAAGGCACTCTTTACTAGAACACCGGTATCTTCTAGAACCATCAGGAATGGCGGGTCTTTCACAGTGGTTGTCGTGCCACCATAAAAAAGATACTATTTCTCGACGTCCGCGTGTCCACATTGAAAAAAGGGTTACGCCATACATGTCATCATATATATCGTCGTCACCAAACCGAGCTTAGCAGCAACCGTTCAAAAGCACGCATCACGGGAGATGGTTTCGTGCTCGTGCGAGGTTGGTGTTAGAGGATTTGGGGCGAGATGCTGAGGGGCGAGAGGGCCGGCTTGCCTTGCGAGGGCGCACGTATTATTTGAAAATCATTAGACATTACATTAATAAAATAGCAACAATCACTAATGCAAAAAACCTAGAAACCCGCACGGAAAAGGGATGCGGGGGTGGGAGAGGGGAAGACAAAGTCGCTAAGCTTCATTCGAGTCCTTTCATATTCAATGTTGCTTTTGAAACTTTTTAGATCAAAAGGGCAGTGCCCCATTCCATTATTGTTTTTTCAAACTTCAGGCAAATTGTTGCTTCTTTTGAGAAAATGGTCGAGTAATCGAGCTAGGTGGCAAATTCGAAAAATTTCAACCCTTCTACTCCATGTTTATAAGTCCTTCGATGAAAATCTAGACTGGCACCCAGCTGCATATTCACCCGGTATTTTAAAAATAGAATTTTGAAATGTTGAAAAATTCTAAAATAAAATGTCATGGGTACATCTTCATACTATTATATGGGATCACGGAGTCATATTTCGAAAAATTGACATTTTTTGTTGCCCGTGTAAAAAGGACAAAAAAGTCTTGTGAAGAAACTTATTTTATCACATTTTTTTTTGCCTTTTTACATCGATCATTAAAAATGTCGGTTTTATGTGAAACGACTTCGTGAACACATAGGATGTTAATATCTATACGCAAACATCGTTTTTAATTTCTTTGAACATTTAAAAATTCGTTTAAAATGCATTTTACATACCGGTTGTATGTGCACCGGGAGCCAAAACGCCTCTCTCCTTGCGTATATTCATAGATCGTCAATTTGACCGACGTTATATATGATATATTGGAAAAGTATATCATTGAAAACTTTAGATGGCCTATTTTAAAATGCTATAACTTTTGTTTCATGTTACATTAGTAAAAACTAACACAGTTGCCCATGCGTTGCTACGGAAAATACATTCATGTGATCATGTTTTGGAGATGTAGAAGATCCATTTATGAATGTAAACTGTATTTCGTGTTGACATTCATATGCATGACAGTGAATACAATTTAATAGTCCAAAGAGAATCATTAGAAGATTACACGCATGACTCAAATAATACAAAAATAAGATGTACTTAAATACCAGGTTAAACCAAATGCTCTTTTACAGCGTGAATAGAACTTCAAAAAAAAACCATTTTGACTACATTTCACCACAAAAAGTATTATGTCCCCAACAACCGAACGGTCATTTCTCCGGGCACATTTACAAGCTAACTCTTGGGTTGCTGTTATTTCGCTTAATAACTTCACTGATCCGAGGAGACACAGATTTTCGCCATGTGCAGTACATAGCTAACCGTCGGTATTCAACATTTTGTATCTTTAAGTTTCAAACATGGAGCACATGTCAGCATTAGTCCTTGAAAGATACATTGTTTTCTGTACACTTCCATATTGATCTGAACCGTATCATAGCTCTGCCCTTCAATCTTAAGATAATCTTCACCATGCGTTGAGCTAGGAGAGGACCCTTTCTACATATGTTGCTATACTTTGTTGGATGATACATAGGGGATGAGCTATGTGTAGTTCAGGGGGGGCCACCGCCCCCTCAGCCAGGAAAGTTTTAGCCCAAAAACAATAATATTTGAGCTATTTTCATCCAGAAACTGTACTATCTTGCCCACCCCCCCCCCCCCCCCCCAACAGTGGCGCAACATGGTTGAGAGTGTACGCGTACAGGATTGGCAGCGAGACGCTGAGGCGTCGAGAGGGTGGGGTTGCCTTGCGGGACAGGCGGACAACATGTACTATTTTAAAATATTAGACCAGTACATTAATAAATCAGCAACAATCACTAATGGAAAAATCATAGGGACCCACACGGAGAAGGGGATGCGGGGGTGGGAGAGGGGAAAACGAAGTCACTAAGCTTCATTCGACTCCTTTCATCATCAACGTTGCTTGTCTTACTTTTTAGATCAAAAGGGCAACACCCTCTTCCATTATTTGTTTTTTAAACTACGGGAAAATTGTTGCTTCTTTTAGAAAATGGTCGAGTAATCGAGCTAAGTGGAATTTTTCAAAATTTTCAACCCTTCTACTCCCAGTTCATAAGTGTCCTACTTATAAACTACGTAGAATAGTAATACTCCCTCCGTTCACTTTTATAAGGCACTCTACCTACCATTTTAATTTTGGCCACATATACATACTAAAATGAGTGAATCTACTAAATGTTACATGTATGCCCTTATATTGCTACATGTTAATTCTTATTGAATAATATATTATTTTAGTCAGGGAGAATATCACTTCCGCAAATCATTAATTTTGTTAACGGGGTGAGGCGTTCTTAAATGTATCACTACTAGCGTCAAGAGTGACATGTCTTTCATAGTGGTTGTAGATCCACCGTAAAAAAAGACACTATTTTCTCGACGTTAGCGTGTCCACACCGTCACCAAACCAAGCTCTAGCAGAAGAATCTGAAAAGCAACATCGGGGGAGAGGGCGTCGTGCTCGTGCGAGGTTGCATGTGCGGGGATTGTCGATGTGGCCGTGTCAGATGAATAGGGGCGAGATGCGGAGGCGACGAGAGGGTCAGGTTGCCATGCGGGGCCGCCGCGTGATACTCCGTATGTAAGAATTATTAGGCCAGTTCAATAATAAATTAGCAATAATCACTAATGGAAAATCCGAGAGTCCCACATAGAGGGAGAGGGGGGGGGGGGGGGGGGACAAAATCACTAAGCTTCATTCGAGTCCTTTCGTCATCAACAACGTTGCATTTCAAACTCGTTAGATCAAAAGGGTAGCACCCCCATTCCATTATTGCTTTTTCACATTTCAGGCAAATTGTTTCTTCTTTTGAGAAGATATCGAATAATCAAGGTAGGTGGCAAATTTGAAAATTTTCAACTCTTCTACTCTCTAAGGTTCGGTTTGTAAGTCCTGCGCGTATTCATAGATCGTCAATTTGACCAACGTAAAAGGTATATATTGCAACAAAAATATATCATTGAAACGTTTGATGTTGTGTTTTCAAATAGTGCAACTTTTGTGTTATACAATTGATATTACATTTGTAAAAATGAAGATCTAGGGATAAACATATAAATGAACCGGATGGAGTGCTGTTCTTCTAGCCTACTACCTCCGTTCCGTAAAAAAGGTGTATATTTTGTTTCAAAAGTCAAACTATTTACAGTTTGACCATATTTATAAAAAAATACCAACAATTATAATACTGTACAAATATAATACAAAAAATACGCTCCCTCCGATTCGGAATATTGTCGTGAGACGTGAGTTGTATACGTTTTTTGTGCCAGCCACTACACTCTCCACGACACATTTATTGGATCAGAGGTGCCCAACCTGTCAGCGACCGAACAACACTGCCTTCCAGACCGGCAACAACGCGCGTGGTTTGCAGGAAGCCCACGGCAGCCTTCTCTGCGCGCAATCACGATTCACGACCTCGTCTCCCTCAAGTCTCAGCGCCCCTCGATTCGAACCACTTCCTGCGCGGCGCAGATGCCGGCGACCGCCTGCGGCCCCTGCGCGGCTGCGGCCTTTCCCTCCTCCCGCCGCGCTCGCGGCCATCCATCGTCTTCCGAGAGCTTCGGGAACCTCGTTCCGGTCACCCCCAGGCCCCGGCTCCCCGCTCCCATGGCCTCCACCGTCGACTCGCCGGGGAGCTCCAACGACTTCGCCAAGCGCATGGACCGCGCCTGGCTAATCTCCAAGGTCCGCGCCTGAATCGCCGCCCCCAAAATTTCTGTTCGCTTTAATGCTTGCGTATCGATGTCCAAGTGAAATTGGGAAACTGGGGAACTTCTCGTGTGATTTTTTTTTTTGAAATTCACCACGGCACGCTTTATTAATTGGAAATAATAGTTACATCGTTTGCGAGCACAGCTCTAATACAAGAGGGAGGGTCACCATGCCACATGCAATGTTCTACCACGTTAAACTTTGAAAGTTCGTGAGCTGCCCTATTGGCTTCCCTAGGACAATGAGCAAAAATAACCGAGAGAAATTACGACAAAGGAAAGAACACTCCTCATAAATAGTTGCTGCCGCCCCCAAAGAATTGCCACCATTTTGCATGACCTCGACAACCTCAGCACAATCAGATTCTACGAGCAGCTTGTTACATCCCACCTCACCAGCTAGAATCAGTCCATTGCGAAGAGCACAAGCTTCAGCTGTCGCTGCATCCTCGACGAACTGGAGTGTCCACCTTCCACAGGAAATAGAAGAACCAACATGGTCCCTAATAATAGCGCCGGTTCCGCCTGAACCGGTGTCAATGTCAAATGCTGCGTCAACATTCAGTTTAACGAGATCCTCAGGAGGCTTAGTCCAGCCATGTCTTTCTATGGGACCCGGCCCTCCCTTCTTTGCTCTCCTATAGTTCAGAGCAAGCGCCATGATCGACTGAGCCGTCCTCAATGGAGCTTGGAGTATTTCTCCGTGGGTAGCTCGACGTCTTTCCCACCAAAGATACCAGGTAGCCACTGCTACTGGATCACATGTACGTACCTCTGACAACAAAGGAGCAGTACTAGAGTCGAATAAAAGGGACTCCAGGATCGGTGTCCCTCCAGCTTCAAGGATCATTGCATCATTTATTTGTTGGATCAAACCCAGCCCTGACCACACCTCCTTTGCCCTAGCACACTTAAAAAACGCATGAGAAATACTCTCGCAGTCAATTGAGCACAAAGGACACTGACTTGAGACTGGAACGTGACGATTTGCTAGTACACCCATGCATGGAATAACTCCTAGCATCGCTCGCCACACATATATTTTAATTTTCGCCAGAGCATGCAGGGACCAAATCAATTTCCAAACTGGGTTAGCTGCCGAGGAACCAAAGACCTGGCCGGTCCTACGCAGTTTCCGACCATGTTGGTGATCCCACTCCAAAAAATAGGCTGATTTAACCGTGAAAATCCCATTCTTATTATGGTGCCAAGAAACGAAATCCTCCATCATTCCGACAGCTAGGGGAATTCTCAGGATTCTTTCAGCGTCTCCCCTCCAGAATATATCCCTGATCTGCACTTCATTCCACGTACGATTCTCATGATCGATCAGCTCCGACACTTTCGTGAGCACAATATTCCCCCGTCTGGTCATTACTTTCTTGTTTGGGCTGCTAGGAATCCAACAGTCCTCCCAAATATTGATATTCTCTCCATCACCAACTCTCCAAATATGACCACGTTTAAATGTTTGTATACCATGCCAAATACTTTGCCATGTATATGAACTTCCCTTCTTCAATTCACAATTTAGAAGATCACCTGAAGGATAATACTTTGCTCTTAGAGCTTGTGCACAAATGGATTCAGGTTCCGAAAGAAGACGCCAACATTGTTTTGACACCATTGCCATGTTGAAACTCTCCAAATCTCTAAACCCCATCCCTCCTTGTTTTTTAGGAATACACATCTTCCACCAAGAAAACCAGTGCATATGTTTTTGTTGATCCTCATCTCCCCACCAGAATTGGGACATTGCTTTGATTATCCCTTTGCATATCTGTTTGGGAAGTTTGAACACCGACATCGCATAGACCGGAAGAGATTGAATAACAGCCTTTATTAGTGTTTCCTTGCCACCAAATGATAGCATCTTCTCCTTACACCCACTCAACAATTTGATTGCTCTATCAATTAAGTGTTGAAAACAATCTGTCCTGTCTACCCCAACCAGGGGAGGTAGCCCAAGATATTTATCTGTAATGGCCTCTGTCATAATTTCCAAAATATTGCAGACTTCCACTCTCCTATCCACAGAGGTACATGGACTAAAGAAAATGCTTGATTTTGCGGCACTTACCAGCTGTCCAGATGCCGCACAATAATCATCAAGGGCACACTTCAAACTAGTCACATTTGCACTGTCTGCTTTCATTAAAATCAGAGAGTCATCAGCAAATAGGAGGGGCGAAATTGCAGGAGCCGATCTGCACACTTTCACGCCCTGTAAGTTCCCATGATCCTCCTGGTAAGTAATCAAGCTTGTCAACCCTTCAGCGCAAAGCAAAAATAAATATGGTGAGAGCGGGTCCCCCTGTCGGAGGCCTCGAGTAGGAGTAAAATAATCAGACAAACAATTATTTAAATGGACTTGATATCGAACCGAAGTGACACAAGCCATTATCATCTCCACCCAGCCGACATCGAAGCCCAGCTGAATCATAATAAGTCTCAGGAATTCCCACTCCACCCTGTCATACGCCTTGTGCATATCAGTTTCACAGCACATGTACCATAGCTCCCCACTCTCCTATTTTTATTGCGTGGTAACTTTCAAACGCAACCAAGAAATTATCCGAGATGAGCCTTCCTGGAACAAAAGCATTTTGCAAGGGCGACACAATCTCTGGTAAGAAAATCTTCAACCTAGCTGCAGTCAGTTTCGAAATCACCTTGTAGATCAGGCTGCAGGTGGGACTGCTCGTGGGCCCCGCTTAATGCCCGCACAGTCCCACACATGATAAGTGGGCGTTCCGCGGCAGCCCACAAATCATACGCGGATACCCACGAATCCCACATACGCCCGCATATGAATCTGCAGTTGCTGGATTGCTGCCCACATGTAAACTGGACTGGGACAGCTATCAGAAGATAGAGTCTGAGATGATATGATAAAGCAGCGGATTATGAATATGCCCAAGAGAGCAGTGACGAAAATCATAGCCAAGAAATTCTAGACAGCGGATCAATCAAAACATAAAGCTACAGAACATAAATTGCTGCACTGACTACATGTATTGATGTACATTGCTGCACTGTAAATATCATCAAGTTCCAATTATCCCAAATGGTTAACCACTGCGTGTTCATACACACTAGCACATGCAAATTATTGAGGGCACAGCTCTAGACATATAACTTATGGAAGCTCCACAAATCTCTATGATGAAGTTCTTGGATCTGACTGTAGATACGGGGCGAAGTGCTTCAGTGTCTCCTCATACACGGGTTTCTTGAATTCAACAGCTTGTTCGACAGGGAACTATGTTAGGTACCCCAGATTCAAGAACACATAAGATGGCCGGGCATATTATCTAGCTGGAAAATGGCCCAACCTTCTCAATCACACAAGATGTTTCTTGAATTCAAGCTTGAATGGAAGAGTATAAGAGGTGCGGATATGATATAAGTGGGCTGTATATACCATACATCCATGGACAACTTAAAAAGAGTTTCAGTCACCAACAAGTGGATTTTGTTCCTATGTAAGTCCAACATATAGGCATAATTACACCTAAATTGTCTAACAGGTACAGGCTACCGGAAACTACAAGTCCAGGACCAAAATTCATTAGCAAGCTTCCTAGAAGGAATGCATTATGAAAACTTTGGATCAGTTCAATGGCTCCTCAGACTATTCTACCTATGTTGTCCTAAGGAAATGACTTCCTGCAATGAACCTGATGCAAATATTGCAGAACAACTAATACATGTACCTAGTGAAAGTCACTTTATTGATATGAGAGATGCATCACAACATCGGATATAATGATATGGACAGAAATGAGCATTCAAATATAAAGGCAGGAGGCATGAAATTACCATGATAAACAGTGGCCTTTTTTCACATCGGATTGCTCCCTGTACAACACAAATACATAAGGTACAAGAAATCTCGATCAAGAGCAGCAGTTTTCAGAGAGAGATGACAACAAACAGACACAAGACTGCAGCACTATAGAAAATATCCCCATGATAAACAGTGGCCTTTTTTCACATTATAAACAGTGCTGACTGCTAACTGAAACCGAAAGTGATAAGCAAAAACTTCAGTTTCGTGTCTTGTAAACCTAGCATTATTACCAGAGCCATAAACGAGCAGATCCTAGGCTCTGAACAACACATCGACCAACCGATTCCTCTCTCCAGGGCACAACCATTTAAACGAACTAGACTATCGGTATAATCATATATATCTTTCACTAAATAAAGGGCAACAAATGATGATGCACTTATATTTTGCACAACAGCATGCATGTGTGAAACAACATACATAACTGAATACATATTCTGTCAGCATGATCTTCTCTTCCACCCTCTGATTTTCAGTAGATTATGGTATAGCGCAAAGATCTCAGCTCCTGCATTGCTTGGAAAAACCCATGAGCGAGTTCATACAGTAGTAGCAGTAAATAGTACTAGCACTAAACAACACGGTGGTGATGGATCAAGGTTACAGTGCGCTCAGATTAAATCGTAGCTAGCAGATCTAGTAGTAGCTTACAGGGAAAGGCAACAAATGATGATGCACTCCACATCATTACTCTCGACACAAGATCTAACAACATACATATATGTTCGTTGTATGTTGGACAGGCAAGAAATTAAACAAAACTGAGAATCAATTAGGAGAAGAATCTTTATTTTTTACCTTGTGCTTCCGTTTCTTGGAGGTTGGGGAGTCACGGCGGCCTGAACAAGATCTCTCCTTCTCGATTTTGATAGCAGCTAGCTGCTCCACCGTATTTTCCCCTCATCCTCTCTTCTCTTTCACCGCCATCCACAGGGGCATGAGGTTGGGTTCGATCTAGGGACGAATCTGAGGGATGGTGGGGTGGGGGGGGGGGGGGGGGGGGGGGGGTGAGCGGGTGGAGGGAAGACCTCCGTCCCCAAGGGCATGAGGCGACGGCGGTCCGGCCATGGAAGGTAGCCGGCGGCGCTCGTGCAGCTCGTCGCCCTCACTGGCTCTCTGTTCGATGTGGGAACTAGGGAATGACATGGTTCGATGTAGGGATTAGTTCGGCTCCGACGTGGGCAACGTGAGCAGTCCCACGAAGCCACAAATATTTTCATCCTAGCCGTGGGTGTCCACGAACGATATTATGTGGGCCTGGGCAGTGGGCGCCGTGGGCAGCCCACTCCCACCTGCACCCTGACTTGTAGACCACATTACATAGACTAATTGGTCGAAACTGAGATATGTGCTCTGGATTTTTGATCTTAGGAATAAGAACGATTGTGGTATCGTTCCAACTATCTGAAATCTTACGAAGATTAAATAGCCAGCAAAACCTCATCCGTGAGGTCCTCACCAATAACACTCCAAAATTTCTTATAGAAGACAGCATGTAGCCCGTCCGGACCAGGGGCCTTCAAATCCCCAATATTGAACAAAGCCTTCTTCACTTCCTCCCTTGTGTACTCAGCTGTAAGCGCATCATTCGTGAACTGCGATACACGCGGCTGTACCTTGGCAATGACCGCAGGATCTGGTATCTGGACCTCAGAAGTAAAAAGAGTTGAGAAATAATCTGAAGATAACTGTAGTATATCACCTTCGTCTTCTACCCACAGGCCTGCGTCATTTTTTAATTTTTTAACATGATTATTCTTCCGTCTTTTGGATGCAAAGTTGTGAAAAAATGAGGTGTTCTGATCACCAGACCGAAGCCACTCAACTCTTCCTCTTTGTACCCAATACAGTTCCTCTTTTTCCAACAAATCTTCAATTTCAATTTGGAGATCCTTCTGCTTGCTCAATGCATCATCATCCAATGGTCCGGACATCACAACATTAAGTTGCTTCTGTAGCTCACGTAATTTAGTTCTCGGTCCTTTTAACACTTCTTTTAACTTCTCGTGTGAATTTACTGAACCTAGGTACACCCATTGGAAACTTAGGTAGGCGTTTCTAGAAGTTATGTTGGCGAATGAGACCAACAATCATGTACTGAGAGTCTGAGACCAGCAATCATATACTTTGTTGATGGTGGGTGATTTGTGAACCCTCTAATTGAAAATTGAAATAAGTCGTCCAGTTGAGGTTGCTGCAACTCTGTAACAATTAAACACGACAGTAGAAAGTGCAACAAGACGTATCTATAATAAATTTGGTCCTATTGAAAACTTAGTTGGGTAAATTCTGTTGTTGCACGAGGCAAGGAACCATATGCAGGGTTTGTTTGGCACCAAGAATGCGTCTGTGTTGTCCTCGGGCCATCAGGGGCATGAAGCGACAACCGTATGTCACTTTATCATGGCTCTTCCGTGTCACTCTCTTACACTTTATCTCTGTGTTGAATTTCATAGATAGCATGCCAAGTGTGCGCTATTGAGAGAAGTACTTGTGCTCATAATTAAGTGGTTGGATAGGCTAAGAGTTCGCCGACTATGTTGTTAAGACACAAACCAGTTCGCAGCACCACTATTTTCTCTCAAACATAGTGTTATACTATAAATTTACCATGAATTCGATGGAGTGGGAGTGTACTGGTGTAGTTTAGCTCATGTACAAGGTGTTCTGAACTTATCACCTTGCCGTGACCATCTTGATTCATGAACTCTCCAAGGAAACATTCCTAAATAAAAGCAAGTTTGATGGGCCAGGAGTACAACTATATTACTTGATTGGTACACTATTTGTATAAATTTTTTTTTAGATAAACAGGGGGTTAGGCCCCCCCGGCTCCATTTTATTAATCACCAAGTCATACAGCAGTAAAAGTAAAAGGTCTGAAAGCGAAAAGACATAACCCAGCCAGGTGGTGCCACACCATCACGCAACACCACCCCGACAGCAAAAAGAAAAGTTTTAGAGCTTGGCAGCTACAAAGAAAGGCTCGGAGTAGGACCAGCACAAGCGCTGGGAAACCTACTTCCTACTCCGCTAGACTTGCGATCACACAACCACGTGAACATTCCGATCCTCATCAGGATGCTTGAGGAACGCCAGCGTAACCCGCCCACCAAGAGCAAGGACGGGATCAGCTTCCCAGGAAGAGGTCCATGCGTAGTCCACACACCTCAGGCTCCGGTAGCTGCAGCGGCGCTTTCAGCTTGGTGATCAGCAGGTCCAAGAACTGAGCAATTTTTCCTTGCTCCAGGTCCTTGAAAGGTTTTTGCCAGTTCCTCAGATATGTCACGATAAGGCGCCTACTATTTGTATAATTGTGTATGCAGCATAAAAGATATTCATCATTTTTGCAAGAACATGCTTTGGGACTTTGTTAATATGTGTGATAATTATGTAGTTTTGAAATGATGTACCCGGGAATGGGAATGACAGTTCTTTGTTTCACATCTAGTTCTCGAAAATTCTAAATAAGGAGCACGGCATAATGTAGGATGCACATTGCTTTAGGGTGTATTTGAGAGAGTTATACTCCACCTCAACTTCACTCCAACTTCTAACTCTACTCCACCTCCTAAGCTGTATAAAAGTGTTTGGCTAGCACATTAATTCCAACTTCAGTTTATTGGAATTTGTTGGGAAAAGTCAAGATCACCCTTTTCTTTCTTTCCCTTTTTCTTCTCCACCCGCTAATTTATTGTACGAAATAAGACACATCATTGGAGCAATTAACCACTCTCGATATTACCAAGCAATCTGTAACAATATGAAGTATGTCGATTACAATAATTATCCACTTTCATACAATAGATACAACCGACGCATAGTGGATGGACAAATAATTTTCCGGTGCAACAGAGCAGGTGCAGGATATGCTATACATGCAAAGAGGATGAACCAAAATATTCTGCTACAACAGAGGAGATACAACATAAACAATTGGATTCTTGACATAAGAATTACAACAAGCATATAATTTATCATACAACAGTGAACCATTTCCATACAAGATATGGAGCCGTGGAAATTTGGAATGATTGACCTGCTATACTAGTGAATCTGTGGAGTGGAGCTCTCCCAAACACATGGTTAATATGATTTAAAAGTTAAAATATATGGTTGTTTACTTGTATTTATATTGCATGAAAGGCATTCTGAGAGATGTTATCATTTCTTGTAGTTTCATCATCTTATTCTGGTAGAGGAAAGGCAAAGTCAAATTCTATATGTAGCAGGCACACATAGATATCTGTCATGCCTACGGATTGCTCTTTGTTATTGAGTTGTAATCTCACATTCATTATGTGGTGATGTACAGCAACCAAGACCGAGCTCTTGTTCATCTTGTCAATCCACTGGCGATGTGGAGTGCAAGTGGTGTGCAGGCACAGGCTTCTTTATCCTGGGCAACAATATGTTGTGTGAAGTACCCTCGAAAAATACAAGATGTGTGATTTGCTCCGGGAAGGTAGTGTAACTATAACTTGTTATCTTCCATTTATTTCCAAATCCTACCTATGCAATTAGTCCCATAACTACTTACACGTGAAAAAGAGTAATATGTTAATGATGATACAAGTTCTTTTGGCATAACAACATGGTAGTTTTTCTTCATGTAACACACATTATATGTACCTTTGATTTCAGGGCTTTGCAAGGTGTGTTGATTGCAAAGGAACTGGGTTCCGTGCCAAGTGGCTTGAAGAACCTCCTGTCGAGAAATGAACAGTCAAAGTCAACCGTACTATAAACTTACTACTCCCTTCGTTTGAAAAAGGATGTCATAAAAATGGTCTATCTATAGTTTATTTTTGTGACATCTTTTTCCGAACGGAGGGAGTATATAACAGTAAACTTGGCAACTGTATGTACCCCTGTCCAAATTCTCCTGTTTGTAAACAATGGTACGAATATCATTTTGTTATCGCGTCGTCTCTCTTGACCAGGTGAAATTGTGTTCTTTCTTTCATATAAGAATGTGAATACCGATAGGTAATCTTTTCGGCTCACATCCACCATACCCGTCAAACCAAATACTACCTTGGTCTCAGAAGCAGAGGACAAACGACTCCAAACCTGGAAATGAACCGTGGACTACAAATGTGTTTATCAATCGGATTTTCGCTCATATTTTTTTGGTTCTCTTCAGATGTTGTAGCAACAGTTTTTTTTTTTGTTGTAAATGGTTGCATATTTTGGTACTTGCAATCTTCTAGGGCCTCTCTCATTCGCAATATTCCAAAAAATGCAGGAATAAGAAAAAAAATTGGCATGCAAAATCGTTTCCATTTGAATCCTACATGAGTTAATTGGCACTAAAGTTTGTTTTGCTTGCAATAAATGAAAAAACAAAGGATTCATTCCCAGACTTTCCAGTCAATAGAAATTTCCTACGAAATCTAGTGTGTAATTTCTTAGAGAAAAAACCTTATAGGATACGGTCCTACAAATCCAACAACCTACATAGGAAAACTTCTGAAGGAACCATCCGAAAATCCTATGGAAGTCCTTTGAATCAAAGAAGTCCTTACATGATCCTCCTCTGGGTAGGCATCTCAGTATTAGAGAAGCCAAAATCTCTTTCAGGCATATCACTTCTAGATCCACGGTATTTCCTAGGGAAGTTAAGATAACTTTCTGTGGTCACTCGTGGATTTACTGCCTTGACTATAAATCAAGTCCCTCGTACAGCTGGGTGCTGACAGAATTATTAGTTGGCATTGGCTCTGGCTCTTAACCTGTGCATTAGAGCCAAGTAGGCAAGTCACAATGTTTCTATCAACCCTATGCTTGTTGTTTTCCCTTCTGAAGGAAATGAAGCTATCCGAAAACCTGAAGGGATAGGATTTTGAAATATAAATCACCAAGTTTGCATGTTGTTGTTTTGCTACGGAGAAGTTAGTTTCTTGTCCTTGGATATTTTGGCCATTATCCTTAGGGGCATTGAGTATTTATTTTGCTTCATATTGTGCTGCTTTATAGTTATCTAATTTATGTTTAGAAAACTTATTGTAGGCAATACTAGAGGTGAAAGAGTGTTTCCCTCTTTTTATCCTTTCTGTTGGGTTCATTTGGCTATGCAGGAGCGATGGTTTCAGCACTTAAGACAAAAAGGTACCAATGTTTGGACTCTTTTGAACCATACAACGCAGATCCTCCAAGTGAAAGTAACAAAAGCTATTGTTTTCTAGCCTTTGCAATTGATACAACTTACAGTACAAAACAAAAGACAAATTGATTGGAGTTGTATGAATTGTTAGGGACTTGTATGGCCTATTCGTCGTTTTCCTCCCCTTGTGCATGAGAATTCTGCATTAGCTGTTTGGAGTTGATACGACACACATGCGGAAGAATGATTTAACATGTTGTGTGGTTTTTTGTGTTAGGTAATTTGACCTCCATGAAATGGTGTTGAAGACATATTTACTATTATCTCAAGAAGAAATATTTTTGCTATAAGACTTTGATGAATATATGCAATTCTTGCTTCTGAATCTGCTGCACTTGGAAGCGCTCAACTTGGCAATGAATAATCAAACACTTCCTCATCAGATGATTGGTTAGAAGTTGCAAAATAAAGCATGGAGGTGGAAAGAAGGAAGGTAGAACAATACTATATAATGATTTGGAAGATGGAGAGAAGGAAGAGCAAGGAAAATATTCCATATTGATTCTGATTCTTCAGCAAATAACTGGTGATGATTTAGCAGCCCCTCCTTCCTATACAACTTCATGTCTTCATGTATGTGGTCTTAGCCATCCCTGCCCTCTTAAGCAAAGAGAAAGACTCGAATTCATCACTGCTTTGTTTTTGCTATTGCAATAGAGACTTGGATGAAAATGACGCCGACTTTGGGAGATTAGTCATGCACCCAGTACACCTTGGCATGCTCCATTAGCTCAATACAGATATATACACGTGGGATCCAATTGCTTGTCAATTAGGAATCTTGAGATGTCGGAATCTCTGTTAGCATACTGCAAATAGTGATGCTGGATTGGTTCTGCGTGTGGCGTTGTTTGCTCTGTCCAAATCAGTCATAACAAGCGCCAGCAGTCCATGGCTTGATAGCAGTAGTCAGTGAACCCCACTACTGAATGATATGCCATTAGATTCACGAGGGGTGCCTAAAACTGTTGCAGAAAAAGAAATCTCTGTTGTAGAGGTGCATATTACTTTCCACGATGAAGAAAGAAACACCAACCCAGCCGATAGATATAGAGGTAGCTCAATTAATTTCTTCTTCTGCATCAGGTGTCATATCAACTAGTAGAAACTGCTAACGATAGATTACTGTTTTCCGTTGAGTGCTTGTTCAGTTAGCAGCGTGCCAAAGCTTTACCGTTTGTTTAGTCATCTTGTGTTGATGTTCTTGAAGTTAACCTTGAGCGTTGGCATCAAAATATGCCTTACATTTCTGAACGAAGGAGGTAGTATTATGTAAGGAGATTTGAAAGGTTCCACTCGCATTATCTTAATATTATGCAGGGATTTTTTTAATGGTTCCGCTCACATTATCTCAAGTGATGGAGGCCCCATGCTACTGTCTTGCTAAAGTACTTGTATCATGCTCAATCAGCTCAGCCGTGACTTTTCCTTTTTGTCAATCTTTTTTCCCCAATTGTTTTCCAGTTGAGCAAAGTCATGGCCATGGTCCTGGACGAGTGTTTACTCGGTACAGGTTTTTGTCAAATCAATTCAGGAGGCAGATTTGTGGCCGTCCAACAAGTTCAAGTTAAGTACGCGGAGAACATATGGTTGCACACTTGCACTACACATGGCGTGCTGCGAGTGTTTGAGACTTTTTGGGCGTCATTTTTTGATGGATAAACAACATCGGCATAACTGCAGCTATGAAGGACTGCGGTTGTGGCGTCATAACTGGGAAATGTATCGTTTGAAGAATTCGTTGGGAGTTGATCAATTCTGTCATAAATTATGCCCATATCCGCCGGTGGAAAACGATGGATCTATGGTGTCCATTGCCTAGCACCATGCTAAGAAATTTGCTTTCTTTCGCATGAGAATGTTATACATTTTTCTGTCTAATATTCATACAAATGATCTGTATGAACTAAGTAAAAAAAGTAAATGTGACTTGGTGAAAATATGTTCAGTCTTATATTCAACATTGTTTACTGTTTCTCCCTTCACCTTGACAAACTTAACAAGTCATGGTGACTAGGGAAAGACTAGCAGATTCCCTAAGTGGCCTTCTATCCCTATAATTTTCATAGTACACTCCGAAAACACCAAACTTGATTGTACATTTTAGGAAGAGAGCACCAATTTACATTGTCCTTATACTCCAAATTTTTGGCGGGACAGATACTTCTGTTGGTGCATCTCTTCTGTTCTCTGCTGCGGACGAATGGATTCTTGTGACCTTCCCGCTACCCCCATGCGGCCTTCTCGCGACTTCCTGCCTCCTCATTGTCATTATGTGCCGCCACATAGTCTGATGTGTCGCCATGACCGATGGGGTGGAGGTATCCCACTATAACCTTCGAGCAACCGCTCTAGGCCAACTCCTCACGTCTGCCGGTGCCACCCTCCTACCTCTTAACCTCGCATGCAACCAAACCGGTGGGAAAGAGTATGCACCAGACCAACCCAACGGAGGTCCGGAGTACGAAGTCAATACTGGGAGTGCCCCCTCCCTCCTCCTCGTCCCTCACCCTTCCCCGTCGTCCGCCATCGTCCCAATGACAACATCGATAGCCTATTACGAGATGACTCTTTTATTTGTGATGATGAACTTCTTGTGGACATGACATGATACATATTTTGGTTCATTTATTGCACAAATGTCTTTTGAATTTGAAAATTATGATTCAAGATATTACTGAATTGTATGCGGAAGAAACATAGAAAAAAGAATGTGAAGTGTAGGAGACTGGTTCTAGGAAATATTAGAGTGCACCCTAAAACCATTATAGAGAGAATCTGTTAGTTTGCACTTAGACTTGCTGGGTTTAGGTACCAAGAAATGAGAATTATAACTGAATAATACTCCTAGATAGCTGGGGCCGCACGACACCCGGTTTAGCAGCGAGCATTTGGGGGCAACAGTAGCACCAGCAGTCTCCCCGGAACCGGAAGTAGCTAGCGACAAGCGGAGGCCGCTCTGGGACGGCCAATCAGATCAAGAGGAAGATTTCCCTTTCTGTCTCAGAGAGATCAGGAGCGCCGGCTGATATATCTCCATCTCTCTCCTCCTCCCCTGCGCTCACTTGGCGCCTGCCCTGCTCTCCAAAATCGCCAACCAATTCCGTCTGCTGCCGCCCCATCACCTTCCTCCCTCTGCGCGTCTTTAAAACGGCCTCCTCCCCGTGCCACCATAGTTGGCCACCCAACCTCCCCTCCTCCTCTTCACCTCCACACGCAGGCAGCAGCACTGTAAGTCAATATGCCAACTCAAGTTTGTATTACACGGTTGAACCATACATATACTCTTAACACCCCCCCTCAAACTCAAGGTGGATCTAAAACATTGAGTTTGATAATATGAAGACGATGTTGTTCTCTAGTTTGGGACTTGGTGAAGAAATCTGCCACTTGGAGCTCCGACGGAACATATTGAAGACGAATAGTTGATTGTTGACAATGTGAACGAGTAAAAGAGGCATCCACACCAATATGTTTGGTTAGCTCATGCTTGACAGGGTCATTGGCAATCTGAATAGCAGCGGTACTATCACAAAGAACATTTGTGGGTGCCTCACACAAGACTCCAAGATCAGTCAAGAGCCACCGAAGCCATACAATCTCTGAAGTGACAGTGGCAATGGCACGAAGTTCCGCTTCAGCACTAGAACGAGACACGGCTATTTGTTTCTTTGACTTCCATGCAATGAGAGAAGTCCCAAGAAAGAGGCAATATCCAGTAACTGAACGACGATCAACGGGATCACTCGCCCAAGTGGAGTCAGTGTAAGCATGAAGCTGAAGCTGGTTAGAGCGGGCATAGAATAATCGGCGAGATGATGTCCCCCTCAAGTACCGAAGAACACGAAGCAAGTGCCCATAGTGAACTGAGGTAGGAGCACTAACAAACTGACTGAGAATGTGAACTGCATGAGCAATGTCCGGTCGTGTCACAGTGAGATACACAAGGCTGCCTACAAGATGACGATAGCGAGAAGGATCCTCAAGAGGAGTTCCGTCACTTGGACGCAATTGCAGATGGAGCTCCATGGGTGTGGAAGCAGCATGTGTGTCAGTCATACCTGACCGTGAGATCAAATCCTTGGTGTAACGATGCTGAGAAAGATAGTAACCATCATCAGTACGATCAACCTCAATTCCGAGAAAGTAACTAAGAGATCCCAAATCTGACATCTTGAATTGCTCACTCAATTTTTTCTTGACAAAAGCAATGTACTTCTGATCATCTCCGGTGATCAACATATCATCCACATAGAGCAGAAGCAAAGTGCGACCATGGCCAGATGTATGAATAAAAAGTGCTGGGTCATGCTCACTAGAAGAGAAACCAGCAGCTTGAACCACAGAGCTGAACCGCTCAAACCAAGCACGAGGAGCTTGCTTGAGCCCATAAAGAGCCTTCCGAAGGCGACACACATGACCCGGTGGGACCTCAACACCGAGAGGTGGCTGCATATATACTTCCTCCTGTAGATCACCATGAAGGAAAGCATTCTTGACATCCATTTGAGAGATTTGCCAAGACCGAGCAGCAGCCACAGCAATTAGAGTGCGGACAGACGTCATGTGAGCAACTGGAGCAAAGGTCTCATCATAATCTCTCCCATGAGCTTGCTGAAAACCTCTAGCAACAAGACGAGCCTTGTAGCGCTCCACAGAACCATCTGACCTGGTTTTGATTTTATATACCCACTTACAAGTGATAGGAACTGATCTTGGAGGCAATGGTACCATGTCCCATGTATGTGTACCCTCTAGAGCCGCAAGCTCCTCAGACATAGCCATTTGCCACTCAGGTAGCACAATAGCCTCTTCATAAGTACTAGGCTCACAAGCTGCCCCTGCACAGAAACCATTTCTATATCTGTCTGGAAGCTCAAGAGTGGAGCGATCACGAAGGGCATACCTGTTTGTCTGAGAGGACTCATCAGTGCAAGGTTCAGTGGTACTGGCCGGAGGAGGAGAAGACAGAGGAATAGATGACGGAGTCTCAGATGAAACTACAGGACGGCGACTATAATGAAAAGGAAAAGGATCCAAACACAGTGGGGCTGGTGAAGAAGGTGTGTCTTGATCAGAGACTGACTCATCCGAGGAAAATATCTGTGGAAGTGAGAGAAAAGAAGTGGACTCTAGGGAAGTGGAGGATGATGGGTGAATGGAAGAGGAATGGAAAAATGGTTGATTCTCATTGAAAGTAACGTCCCGAGAGAAGCGAATGCGACGAGCGGAAGGATCATAGCAGCGATACCCCTTGTGCTCAAGACTATACCCAAGAAAAACACACTCAACAGACTGGGCAGTCAACTTGGTCCGCTCGCGAGGTGCTAATAGGACATAACAAGTACAACCAAAAACACGAAGATGACCATAAGTGGGAGAAGAACCAAATAAAACCTCACCAGGAGACTTGCCTTGGAGACGGGAGGAGGGCTGAATATTTATGAGATACACTGCCGTGGAAATAGCTTCACCCCAGAAATGAGTGGGGACAAAAGATGAAATCAGAAGAGTTCGAGCTGTCTCAATTAAATGACGATGCTTACGCTCGGCAACACCATTCTGAGCGTGAGCACCAGGACATGAGAGCTGAGGAAGAGTACCCTCGGAAGAAAGAAACTCACGAAAAGATGTAGAGAGGTACTCCCCCCCTGAGTCAGAGCGAAAAACACGAATAGCACTTGAAAACTGAGTATGAACCATGCGGCAAAAGCTTGATAGATAGAATTTAACTGGGAACGATGTTTCATAAAATACACCCAAGTATATCGAGAGTAATCATCAATAAATATGACATAATGTTTGTGACCACCCTTTGAGACAAAAGGGGAGGGACCCCATACATCAGAGTGCACTAAATCAAAAGGACGACTAGAACAAGTGGTGCTGGATGGATACGGAAGTTGTATCTGTTTACCTAGCTTACAACCCTTACAATGAAAACCAGCATCCACAGGAACACGACCCAAAACCCCTTGTCCAACAAGTTTAGATAAACGAGAACCACATAGATGACCTAAGCGATGATGCCACTTGGCAAAAGAAAAAAGGAATTTGGTCTTGAGGTGGATGAAGCAGACGATGCGGAAGCGGAAGAGAGATGAAGGGTGTCAAGTTCGTAGAGGGAGGTGGATCCTCTACGGCGATGGCCAGTTCCAATGATCCTCTTGCTCTGAAGGTCCTGCACATAACAAGATGTTTTGTCAAAACCAACAAAATAGTCCATATCAGTAATTTGACCAACTGACATGAGATTCATTGACAAATCCGGGACAAGAGCAATATTTGGAACAGAAAACTTGGATGTGCAAAGCGAACCCTGATGAGTAACAGAACAAGGTGTACCATCAGCGGTGTGTACAGAGGCGCCATCCTTGAGTGGCTGACATTGCACGAGCTGGGAGCGATCTGAGGTGACATGAAACGAGGCTCCCGAATCAAGCACCCACGGCTGAGTGGCACGAGAAGCAGACTGAGAAGCAGCAGACACAGAGGCACTCCTTGCTGGCTGCTGCTGTGACTGTTGTGGTTCGCTGATTGCAACAGCTGAAGACTTTCTGCTAGATGGGTAACGCTGCTGTTGCTGAGCAGGGAAGGGGTAACGTGCTGTTGCTGGCAGGGAACTTTCTTTGATACTCGGCCCACAACTCAGGGTGTAGAGCAAAGCAACTATCAATTGTGTGCCCTATCCTTTTGCAGTGAGAACAAAATTTTCCTGAAGAAGAACCTCTGAAAGGATTTCCTGAAGAAGAGCCTCTGAAAGGACCCCGAGGAGCAGCAAAACACTGGTGTGAGTCATTGGAGCTGAGGCAAGGGAGGAAAGACGTGTCTCCTCTGCAATTAAACTAGCAAGTGCTTCATCCAGAGAGGGAGGCGTAGGACGACCGAGAAGTTGGGTGCGGTTATTCTCAAAATCCTGCCTAAGTCTCATCACAAACTGATACATGAAAGACTGAGCTTCATAATTTTCCTTGGCCACACAACACTCACACCCAGAACGGCTTTTTGGAGTCATCGACATAAGCTGACTACTGATGCGGGTGAAGGCTGCATAATATTCCTCTATGGACAAATCATGTTGCTGAAGACTTTGCAAGTTCTGCAACAAAGAGTATCGAAGTGCCCCACTGGGCTGAAGATATCGGTTCTCCAAATACTTCCATATTTCTTTTGCAGTTGAATGATGCTCAAGACTCATCCGCAGTGAAGGAGCAACATTAAGAATTAAGGCACCCATGACTTTAGCATCATTATTTTTCCATTTCTTCCTCGTGGCTTCATCAACTCTTTCAGCCGGAGCATCATCAGTCAAATGATCATCAAATCCAGCAGCTCTCACCATAGTTCTGACCGAGAATGCCCACTCTCTATAATTTGAGCCATCAAGCTTGATGTCACTAGAGAAAATGGAGCCATCCTTGGCCATTGCAGCAGTAAAATCCGGTTTCAGGCCCGGAAAAATCCGGAACTGGTACCGGCAGCAGTAAAATCCGGTTTCAGACCCGGAAAAATCCGGAACTGGTACCGGAAAAATCCGGTTTCAGAACCGGAAAATTCCGGATATCCTTCCGGAATAAGAAAACAGCTACTGGTCTTCTCCTTTTTCAGCCCGGTTTCCACCCGGTTCTAACCCGGAAAAATCCGGATAGGTCAACACGTACCAGACTGGTCCAGACTGGTGAGGCAGAGCATCCGGGGCGCTTGCAGGAGCGGGCGGCCGAGTTGACTTAGCGGGCGGCCGAGGGAGGCGCACCAGATGGCGCGGATGGAGCGGTAGGGGACGGCCGGCTCCGAGGAGAGGGCGGAGGCGAGGTCCCGCGAGGTCCCGGAGGTCAGCCGCGAGATGGAGGCGGCGACGGAGGAGAGGCGGCGACGGAGCAGCGACGGAGGAGAGGCGGCGACGGAGGAGAGGAAGAGCGGCGACGAAGCGGCGACGGAGCGCGAGAGGCGGCCGACGAAACGGGCCCGCGGAGGAGAGCTGCGCGAGGAGGCGGCGACCGACCGGCGTCCGGCAACTTACCGGAGCAGCGGCGGCGGCGGCGAGACGGCGGTGAGGAGCTGAGCTAGGTCGGGAGCGGCGCGACGCGAGCTCTGATACCATGTAAGTCAATATGCCAACTCAAGTTTGTATTACACGGTTGAACCATACATATACTCTTAACAAGCACAATGGCAAAGCCCCGCAAGAACTCTGCCGCCGCCAACAACAACAACGCGGCCGCCGACGCCGCGACGGACGTGCGCGCGAAGCCGAAGAAGCGCACCCGCAAGAGCGTGCCGCGCGAGTCCCCCTCCCAGCGCAGCTCCGTCCACCGCGGCGTCACACGGTAATTGAGCTAGGCTAGTTTCGCCGACGAGCCGTGCGCATGGTCACGTTGAGGTTGAACCGCGGCTAATTGACTGGCGGTGGATCGCAGGCACCGTTGGACGGGGCGGTTCGAGGCGCACCTGTGGGACAAGAACAGCTGGAACGAGTCCCAGAACAAGAAGGGCAAGCAAGGTGATTGATCCAATCCACCCCCAAAAAAACCCTTACTCCATCATTGTGCCCTGGTTAATCACCCAAGCAGCTTAGCTATTCGACCAATTGCCTCGTCTAATATTTTTCCTCTCTGTTGTTCTTGTTGGTGCATGCAGTTTACCTCGGTGAGGCTCTCGAGTCACGGCCTTGGCGTGGGACGTCCTTCCGGGCTGATCTCTGCTCATTGTCCTTACTTGCTCACCCAAAAGAAAACAGAAGAATTTACTTAGCCGACTAATAGTAAGTAATTACGTACTCCGGATGCTGTTGTTGTTGCTGCTGCAGGAGCGTATGACGAGGAGGAGGCAGCGGCCCGGGCGTACGACCTGGCGGCATTGAAGTACTGGGGACCCGACACCATCCTCAACTTCCCGGTAGGGTACCCTACTGCACTGTACTGCACAAAATTTACTCGTTGCACATTCTAGTCCAGCACTACTGCCACTGCTAGCACAGCAGCAACTGTCAACAATTAAGAAAAATATACCACAGGAGCAAAAGTCTTCCGTTTCAGGACAAAGAGAAAATGAATACATTAGAGTCCCAATCGTGCGCCGTCAGAAAGAAAATTCTACTGTCGTTTGTCGTAGGGCCTGGATTCGATGTAAGAAGTCGATGTTTATATTTTGAACGTATTTTGACTATTAGGTGTTCAGCTATGGTTCAGTGCTACTTGCACGCTAATTTTATTTTGAAGTAAATTAGGCCTGCACATTTTATAAACTCGACGTTGTTTTTTACATAAACCCTTGTCTTTTTAACAACGATTTTGTTCTTAATTTTGTTTGCAGCTATCTGTATATGAAGAGGAGCTGAAAGAAATGGAGGGGCAGTCGAGGGAAGAGTATATTGGGTCCCTAAGGAGGTGAGTAATTCTCCAAAAACAATATGAAATTCACTCTTCGTCGAATTTTTCATGTCTGAAAAACCATGAGAATTGAACAAAATAATGATACTGAAGCAGATTCAAATTAATAAAATATACTGATTTACATATGGTTTATTCACAGGAAAAGCAGTGGGTTCTCAAGAGGAGTCTCCAAGTACCGTGGTGTTGCAAGGTAATCGTTGTAAATTCAAAATTTTCTTCACTCCAGAGCTTAAACCACATATAAAAAACTTGATAAAAAAAACTCACATGTGGATTCATTCGCTGCAGGCATCATCACAACGGGAGATGGGAGGCTCGGATCGGACGTGTTTTCGGCAACAAGTATCTTTATCTGGGCACTTACGGTACGTTGAAATTTTCTTTACAAAATTACTTTTATCGAAAACGCGAAATACTAGTAGTCCAAGATCAGAATTAGATTATTGGAGAGTGCCCACTTTTCTGCCAGTCCTATCTTCTCTTCGCCACGGGCTAAACTGTGATATATTCAACTTATCATATGATCACCCATGAGAAAATAAAATCCATACGATCTTATGGCCGGAGTTTCACTATATATGTCAAACGATAACAGAACAAAACAAACCAGCATCAAAGTGGTGCAACCAGGGAAAACAGATCAACCATAAAAAGTACCCCAGCTACGGAAGTAAGTCTAACCACACGTTTGATGGTATAAACTCGTGTCCGCAGCCATTGAAATGACTGCTAGGCATGTCCGTCACGGCGGCTAGTATGTAGACTAGCTACTTAGCTAGACTGTAATTAACTAAATGCTGATCGAGTGCAGTTGCTCTCCCGAGTCAATTCCAAATCCCTGTCACAGCACGTCAGCACGTCCTGTCTCCTGTGTGCTGGCCAACCAAAGAGGCTGCCGGTGCAAGGAGCTGAGGCGTGCTTGCATTTTGCAGCGCACAAGTTCCACATGAATTTCATCATGATAAGTCTGTTCCAAACACGATCATGGAAATAAGAAAACGAGAACACATGCATCAACGAAATCATTGGGGGGTAAACCATGACTCTACTGCATGAGAATGAAAGTTCAGTAAAATTCTGGGTTTTGTGGATCGATGTGTCCCCGCAGTCTGATTTCACATAATGAACCGTTTAGGATTTTCTGGATCCACCGGCAGTAACTGAGGCCATTTGTGCGATTGCTCTCAGCAATTACAATTCCGGTTAGTTCAAGGCTGTACCAGTTCAAGGCTGCACACCATTAACCTAACGGATTAGCACACGAGGATAGAACGAAACCAGACACAATGGACGTGCTCCCTGACTTCTTGTCCCTCCACATAGACACACACAGATGCAGTTGCACTTGCGCCTAGTGATGATAGTGATCGAGAACTGTCAGCAGGAACAGGCGAACAGCAGGAGTAAACAGCGTCATTTTAAGCCATCATTTGTCGCCATTGTTGCTTAATTATTATTGAACAGTTGGATTAAACGGCGTCGTCATCAGCTATAGATGCCACCGCAGGAACAGTTACATTAAACGACGTTGTTTAAGCGACCATTTCATTTGTCGTCGTTGTTGCTTAATTATTATCGAATGTGTTGTTGCTACTGCAGCTACGCAAGAGGAGGCGGCGATGGCGTACGACATGGCGGCGATCGAGTACCGCGGCCTGAACGTCGTGACCAACTTCGACCTGAGCCGGTACATCAAGTGGCTCCGCCCCGGCGGCGGCGTCGACGCGGCGATCGCCGGCCGGAACCCGCACCCAATGCTGGCCAGCCTCGCGGCGGCGCAGGAGCTGCCGGCGGTCGACCTCGACAGCATGGTGTTCCCGCACGACCTCCACCAGGGCATGGACGACGGCATGGCGGCCGCGGCGCAGTTCGCGCTGCCGGCGGTGGCGTCGACGCTCGGTCACACCCCGGCCACGTCGGCACTGAGCCTGCTGCTGCAGTCGCCCAAGTTCAAAGAGATGATCGAGCGGACGTCGGCGGCGGAGAGCAGCATGACGACGACGTCTTCCTCGTCCATGTCCAAGCCGCCGCGGCTGGCGCCGCAGGCGAGCAAGGACGAGAGCGCCTCGCCGCAGTGCAGCTTCCCGGAGGACATACAGACTTTCTTCGGGTGCGACGACGGCGTGGGCTACACCGACGTGGACGGCCTCTTCTTCGGGGACCTGTCGGCCTACGCGTCGCCGGCGTTCCAGTTCGAGCTGGACTTGTGATCGCGCTGCGTGACCGCGTCGCACCGGCGTACATGCGTGGCCCACCCATCATTAATTGATTTCTTCCAATCTGGTTGGAGAGTTTTGTCAATAGGAGAATGAAAGCAGAAGCAGACAGAGGAGGACAGACAGGGCAAGATAACACACAACTGTTGCAGCACTAGTGAGGACACTGAGAATTATTTAAACATTACTTATGATTTTTTTTCCTTCCCTTGGTATAATCTATCTAGTGAGGAGAATTACTTAAACAGTACTAGTGAGGAGAGATTGTTTCATGGATCCATGGACCATGGCAGTAAGAATAAGGAGCTAATATATACATGTAATCAAGATATACTTTTTGAACTCCATGATCCAATTCCTACATAGATCTGGTAAGTAGGCCGACGGTCTCTGCAAACCTTGCAGCAGCGAAGCTGCAGATTAACCACACGCAAGTACGTACGTCGGCTGCAAGCTGTTGAGAACGGCGAGGGTCCTTGGTCGGCATGTGCCAACATGTATGGCTGGTTGTTTGTCAGTGCAGCGGCGACCACGGCATCAATGTGTTGTTGGCTATGGATCTCTGGAAACAGGGAATGTGTTTGCTGTGGATCTCACGAAACAGGGAATGTGTTCGCTGTCAGGTCAGTGCCTCACTGGAAGCCTGACAGATCGCCGTGGCAGTGGCACTTGCTCGTTCTGAACGACAGAGCGGCCGGTGGCCCTGCTCGCCTGGACATGGGCGGCCGTCTGGCCGGCCGCCGCTCTGCCGGCGTAGGTACGGTGCTACGGCGACGGCGATGTGTTGTCCGTTGGGAAGATGTTGCAGTAGAGGAGATAGTTGTGTTTCGAGAGTATCGTCGCTTTGTCAGTACCCTGTTTGCTTCGGCGGCTCAAGGACTCCCGGGTTGTTGGTACTCTGCTGGTTTTGTCTTTACTTTTGCCTGGAGCATGTGGGTGGTGGCGGAGGAAGCGAAGCAGAGAGCAGAGTGTGGTCTCATTTGGCGTTGGGAACGAACGAACTTGGCAAAGAACGAGCTGCAATGGGCCACTGGGCCAATTCTCGCGCGTTGGGATGGGATGGGCCATCCCTCCTGTCACTTCCACCTTCCCCTGCTGCTTCCCCTTGTTTACCTAGTAATTTCCATCTCCAATGGCGTAATGCTACTCATTCCCAAAACTACAATGTTCTGTACGTACTCGATTACTGGGCTATTTCCACTGCATGGACAGAGCCAGTACCTTTTTTTTCAAAGTAATACGATTCTCATTGATAAATAAAGAACAAGATACAAAATACGTACACACCGATCTTACATATATGTAAAGATAGGATAATCCTATGTGACAAACCAACGCCTATCCCTCTCTTTCGACACCACCAAAGCAGACACCAAAGTGAAGCGAGACAGATCACCTCTTCACACGAGCTCGACGCGGCTCCATCGCTGATCAACAGCTTTACAGACCTCCAAAGTAGTTTGACAGAAGCAAAACCATTGCCGTTGAACGAATCAGACCGGGGCAACATGTTCCCAGACACGCCATCAAACTCCAGAACAGACACCCCCGTACGACTACGACGTCGAAGTAGCAAGCCAGAACTGTCAGCCTCCATCCACAATCCCAGCACAGGATACACCATCTTCCAGCTGTCACCTACGCAGACAACCGTCTGCACGTACTCCTGGACGACACATCCTCCCTGCTCCACCATGACGTCGGAGAGAACACCGCAGCAACGGGGACAGAGCAGAAGGAGAGACACACCTGATGGGGTCGTCGCCGCCGCCTCGCCGACACCATCCATGAACCCTAAGTTCGCCAATCTAAGTGATCGACAAACACACGATGCCATCAACTCCGAGACGCCGCCATGAAGGACACCGCCGATGTGGGAGTTGAGTTGAGGCAGATTTATTCGCCCGGACGCCGCTCCCACCACCCCAACGGCGCACCACGACCTACAAATCCAAACCCTAACTACAGAACGGAGGAACCAAATCCCCCTCCCTCCCGCCACCAGAGCAGCAGGCGGAGGGAGAGGGGACCAGCGTGCTCGCCGGTGGAGATGGGCCCGACAGAGCCAGTACCTTACGGCCTAGATATATACTCCCTATAATATAAGATGTTTATTTTTTATCAAAATCAGATATATAAAGGTATTTTACTATGTAGAACTGTAGATTCACCAATTTTTACTTCGTATGTAGCCTGTATTGCAATATTTACAACATCTTATATTATATTATGGAACATAGGGAGTATTATACTAACCAATCGAAAATCACTTGTAGCCCGCTCCAGTTGTTTTAAAATATCGAAAAGTTTATTTTTACGTCTAAAAAAAGCATACATGTACTTATACATATCTACTATGTATGACCAAATTTTCAGCGAAATATTTTTCATACGTGATTTGCAGAAAAAACAAATGTATCAAGTAAAAATGAGTTCTTTTTCACCATTTTTAGAGACATAATTTTACGATTTCGTTGTAGCCAACAATACAACGTATTATCAAAAAAGAAACTATGCAGATATGTAGATAACATGTATACGTATCCATAAATTGTTTTTGGATTTTTTGAAACTTCAAAATACCAAATTTCAATTATTCAAATATCAGGATCACTAGAGTTAGGGAGTAAAAAAATCCTAACTGGGCCAGTGTATTATGTATAAGCATAGATTTCTCTCGAGTGAGGACAAAAAAAAAAAGGAAACCCTATTTGGTAAACTCGGACATTCTCTGTGCTACAAAAGACCAGAATGGTTTGGGTTACTCAATTTGGAATTCTCCATTTTCCAAAAGACCAAGGTGGTTTGGGTATACTCAATTTGGAATTCATGAACATTGCTCTATTGCTAAATGGTTATCAGAATTGTTCAATGGTGATGGATTCGGGTAACGGGTGCTTGTAACAAAATATGTTTCCACACAAACCTTGGGCCAGCTGGAGGCCAAAACGTGAAAATCATATTTTTTCGAGGTTTAATGGAAATAAACAAATCTTTTGGCATTGATGCAGAATGAAAGTGGGCAATGGGGAGAACATGGTTCTGGGAGGATCGATGGTTTCATGATCAAACCACCCTAGTTGAATCTTTCCCAAGATTACTAGAATATTACAGTTAAATAAGTGTTTCATGGATGGATTGGGATTTGAGATCAAGAAGCACTTTGGTGAGGCTTAGAGGGAATCAATGGCCAATAGTCGTGGTATTTTTCCAACGGTATATTTATATTCAGTAGGATCATACTCTGCAGATCAAGATGGTAGCACACAATAGGTAGAGTTATACAAGTTTGGGTATCGACAACCGGTGTCCGATAAAAAACCCTACTTCCTATTGGTGGCGGATTGTTTTATCTTTCGACGCTCTTGGCAATCTCGAGGGATACTCGATCTCGCTTATGATAGATGGCGTGTAGTGTAACTAAGTTGCGATGTCATGTTTACCGCTCGACTTGTATCTATTCCTTATTATATCGATGGTGAGAATTTAGAGTTACAAGGAGCCAAGTCGGTTCACATGTGGTAGAGATAAACGCTAAATGCTAACAAGTTAGACTATGTGTTGCGCTCGAAACGCGTCACACGAACACATCCTCGTGTACCCGCGGTGCCGGGGGAGATACTCCGAAACTCGCCCTGTGGGAGGCCGGCTTCCAGCGCGATACGCAAGACAGTAAGCCAGCGCTTTTGATACCAGACGCCCCAGCCCCTCAGGAAGTCCCGTCTGAGGAAGCCGGCGACGATTGGCTGAACTAAGCCGGACTTGGCCACTCTTAGCTCGGTTTTCGATCTCCGGCGAAATCTAGGCGAAATTTCCGGACAACGGAAGCATGAACAAGGGTTTGAACTGATAAAAGTAGGTTGTATTGATAGGTTGTCGATTGTTTGCTTAATTTCAATCGGCCATCACCTCACATATATATGAGACGGCTGGACTTCCCGTACAAGTATTGGACTTCTACAAGGCTTACAATCATAGTCTAAGTCGAATCCATCTCTAAACTAGGCAACTTCTTGGCCGACTTTGTTGGCTTCAAAATTGCTGGCTACTTTGGAAAGTTGCCTTTTGTCCTTCCGTGTTGGCTTCAAACTTGCCGGATCAAAGTTGCCTTTTGTCTTCCGTATTGGTGTCAAACTTGCCTTCTTTCTTAGAGATGTGATATCTTGATCGCCTTTATATTGGACCCGGACTTCAGCATCCGTCCGGCTTTTTTTAAGAAAATTGCCTTCCATTTTCCAACCTTGATCTTGCAAAGTTGCCTTCTCTTATTCCGCCTTTATCTTGACTTTAAAAGTTGTCTTCTCTTTCTCTATCTTGATATTGACTTGTCTTCCTAGGCATTTAGGCAACTTTGCGCACCCCGAATCCGGCTTCCACCTTGTTCCAGTGTTGCCGGATTATTTGCCGCCTTCTTCTGGCCGCCTTTCCTAGGAAGGTTCCCAAATCATCATTTTAGCCTTCTTTGCCGCCTTCTTCGAGCCGCCAAATCTTTCTTGAACCTGAAACTGGCACTCTGCCAAAAACGGGTGCTAACACATGCCCCCTGTTTTCTAGTAGAGCTTGCGTACTAGAAAATATACAATGTAGAAGTTTTTGTCTAAGGGCGATGCTTAAGCTCATTGGCCATATACTAAGGGCGATATATGTATATCGGCCATACGGCAACTTATGCAGTTTGCCACACGCTCGGGTGGAATTTCTTCAAGTATTTCCCATTGATAGCTCAAGGCAGCATGATGCCTTCCAATGTCTCCACCAGATAAGAGTTGCCGGGTACTATCCTCGCGACTCGCAATGGCCCTTCCCAGTTTGGGGACCATTTGACAAATTTCCGATTCCTGGAGCCAACTGGCAATATAACTTTCCAGACCAAGTTGCCAATTTGAAAGTCTTTAAGCCGGACCTTCTTATTGTAAGTTTTTGCCACCCACAACTTCTCCTTCTAGATTTATCTCAAAGCAATAACACGCTTGTCGGCTACTTCATCAACATTGTCCATCATCAAGCTGCAGTAGTCTTCAGCCGACAAGTCATCTTGCTTAGCAAACCTCAAGGCAGCCAGATTCACTTCTACTGGCAAAACGGTTTCTTGTCCATACACCAACTCAAAAGGAGTTGCCTTAGTTGCTCCATGCCTTGAGATCCTGTGCGCCCACAATGCTTCGGACAGTACTTCATGCCACCTCCTTGGATGGTCCTGTACCTTCTTCTTGATCAGCTTGATCAAGATTTTATTGCTTGATTCGGCTTGTCCCTTGGCTTGTGCATAGTAGAGAGATGAACTGAGCATCTTGATTCCAAGTGATTCGGCAAACTGTTTCACCTCCTTAGCCATGAAGGAAGTACCTTGATCTGTGGTAAGAGTCTGCGGAATGCCGAATCGGTGGATAATATGTTCTGTGATAAACTGAATCACCTCCTTGTGGGTCATGTTCCTAAGAGGTACCGCTTCAGACCACTTGGTGAGATAATCAGTGGCAACCAACACGAACCGATGCCCCTTGGATGAAGCCGGGTGGATTATGCCGACAAAGTCAAGCGCCCAACCCCGGAAAGGCCACGGTTTTATAATTGGATTAAGACGTGAAGCCGGCACCAACTGAATGTCTCCAAACTTCTGGCAGGCTTCGTATCCCTTGTAGTATCTGAAGCAGTCCTTGATCATTGTCGGCCAATAAAATCCTCCTCGCCTAAGCATCCACTTCATCTTGTGGGCCGACTGATGTGTTCCACATAAACCATCATATACCTCTCCCATGGCAACTCTAGCTTTGTCTTCATTCAAGCACTTTAGAAGAAGACCATCAGCTGTTCGGCGATATAAGGCGGCATCCACCAATGTATACTTGAGAGATAGACGTCGAACTGCTCTGTCTATTTTTCGACTTGGATCTTGTAAATAGTCAACATAAGATTGTCTCCAGTCGTCTGCCAAGTTGTCATTTGACTCCGCCTTAGCTGGCTCCAACAAGCCGGCTTCTTGTTTGGCTTTCTCCTTAGCCGGCTCCATCAAGCCGGCTTCCTGTTTGGCTTTCTCCAAGTTGGCAACATGAATTCTCGGTTATTCCCTGATAAAGAATAAACCACGACTGACGTGATAGCCAGATGCTTGTTGCGCCAACTCATTCGCAAGCCAATTGTCTTGCCTAGGAACATGAGATATGTGGAAATAATCCAACGTTGAAATCATATCCAGGCATCTGTCAAGGTACACATTGAGTGATCCGCTGTTGCATTGACAAATCTTGGCCACTTGCTGGACAATAAGTAACGAATCTCCATATGCCTCGACATGAGTTACCCCTGCGTCAATCAAGATTTCCAGCCCGAATAGAAGTGCTTCGTATTCGGCTTCATTGTTAGTGCACAAATAGTCAAGACGACAAGAGGCTTCGAAAAAAGTACCGTGTGGTGAGATATACACAATGATGACTCCTTGTCCACTGCTGCAAACTGAGCCGTCAAAATAAAGTTTCCACGGTACAACCGACACAATGTTCAAGCCGACTTCTTGCTCCAAGTCAATCCGATGTTCGACAATAAAGTCGGCCACAATCTGGCCTTTCATAGATTTTAGGGACTCATAAGCCAAATCATATTCAATCAACCCGTATGCCCACTTGCCGATTCGTCCACTGAGAATCGGCCTTTGTATCATGTGTTTGAGAACATCGGTCTGAACAAAGACTTTGCATTCACTAGAAAGCAGATAATGACGCAATTTGGTGCAGGCAAAATAGAGAGACAAACACGACCTCTCTACAAAGCTGTACCTTGACTTGGCATCCAGCAAACGTCTACTCAGATATGTGATGACGTATTCTTGTCCTTTGCCTTCCTGGGTTAAGGCGGCCCCGATCACTTTTTCCTCAGCAACAATGTAAAGCCGAAAAGGCTGACCTCGAGCCGGCTTCCACAGCAGCAATGATATGGCTGGGGCGCAACAGTAGGGTCTTCGACAACATTTCCTCGCCTCCGTCTGTGGTTTGCGAACGCATCAAGAAGGAGTTCAGCCTATGGCGTTTAGTAGGTCTTGGTGGGAGAGCGAGAGAGATAAAGTAATTATCTTGCCGTGTTGAGTGGTTGAGCCATGCCGCCTGTGGCAGGGGCTCGGACAAAAATTCTGGGTAATTGTTCTTCTTCTCTATCTTAACATAAAGACACGCGATTCTCACGCGTGTTCTTGAAAAAAAGATGGACTATATCTGATCGTAATGGTATCCCGTAGAACCCATGTGTAGATCCAGTCGAATCCTTATCCTATGCCACCATGTGTCGAGCGGGCCGGCTATGGCATTCATAGGCCTACCGGAACACATGACCTCGTCATTCGGATTTCAAGATTTACGCATGGATTTTTCTTTGACCGGAAGCCGGATAAACTTAGCTAGAAACTCTCTAGTTGAAAGATTTGATGGGGGGGGGGGGGGGGGGGGCCTCAAATGGTTGGTCCTTAAATATGATGAACCTAGCGGGTTTGGAAACATGCGTGCCTACACCTCCACGTAACTAATGATGAATAACACTGAGATGACAACTACTCTCCTCATGAGCGACCTCACATAATGGGAGTAACAAAGATGGTATCATGAATTCCACCTACGCAAAAATGCATGTGACAAGTAATTAATTACTTCGTCTCTGGAACCCTTGTCCTAATGGCATGTGCACGAAACTTTCCAGTTGACATCAACAAAGTCAAGCCGGCTCCGGTAAGGGGGATGACGAACTTGCTCTGACGACGGTAGTGGTCATTAGGTAGTCCAAAGACCTCGATGTAATTTCTATTATGATCCTTTGTACTTGTCTGATCCAAAATTTAGATATTTGTATTATGAATTAGTACATGCAATCATCTATTATGTCATGTGAAGCAAGATAATTTGATGCAAACTTCCCTTCAGTATCACTCTCAAGGATACAAACCAGTGGTCGCACATCGACTGCAATTGTAGAAACTGTAGTAATTCAGTATAAGTGAACTGCAGGAACGCGTTAAAGCTATAAATTTAGTAGCATCATGGCCCCCATTCACCCTCAGAGGCATCAACTTCAAAAGTGTACTATTGTGGTAACAGTTTAAATTTATCAAAAAATCTAAAAATACAATTTCCTTGAATATGCTGCTAATGCTTGATAATGGATAGGGCAGGCCAAGTCGGATATACCACTTGCTAGGAGCATAGGCTGCCTTTGTAAATCACTGCATCCCTCCTTTAGTCAACGCCAACAGAGAAAACAATAGCCCTATATATGAAGGGTCCTTAATCCTTATGTTGGACTAGCTAGTAGCAACACAAATGCCAGTTTTTTCCCGCTCGTCCCCACGTGTCCAAACCATGTCTTGTATTGTATGTCTAGCTGGGTGCCCGTGCGTTGCCACGGAACAACATGCTCAACAATAGAGTTATTGAATAAAACATTATTGTAATTCAGAGTGTGTCGCATGCAACTTATGTTTGTGTTGCGATAAACACTGTCATTTGACATGTTGGTAATATGATTTTCTCTCATTCTCCCTTTTATTTGTTTTTGTAGAATTATCTTAAGCTTCGATAATTTTATAAATCACCGCTGTTTCTACATAAATAAAAACACATTCCACACATCACCTATATATGTCGTTTCATAAAAAAATGTCATGTCCGCATATTGTGACACTCACAACCCTAATGAAATTTGAACAGTTCATAGTTAATAATTATATATCTATATATTCCCACATGGGTGTTTCTACACATTATGTCCTAGATGCGGAACCAAACTTTACTTTAATATCCAAGGCCAAACAAATACTCAAAGTATTTGTGGATCCAACTGTAAATACAATAGGCATCAAGGACATAGCTTTGGGAAGAGGAGGCTACTGATTTCCTCTTCATGATGTTTAGCTCAAGATGACAGCTGCAAAATTGTTAAAAGAAAAATAAGGCAAATAACATAACAAATGAAAGTCACTTTCTAACATAAATAATTTTAAAGATGAGTAGCTTCTCTGTTTACTCGTAAAAAAAACTTTGTGCAGTTTATTGGGTACATGTATAAAATTATACGATTGCATGTACGCTCTTGTGTTCCCTCAGCCAATGCAGATCAAAATTATATCAAGCCAAGCCCGATGATCTCGTTTGTTCTGTTGGCCAGCTGCCGTTTTCCAGTTTACCTTCATATCTCTCCCTTACTACTGCAGGATCAGGTGATCTCAAAAACTTATTACAGCATCACTTGAAGCCAACCAGGAGTCAACGACGACGGATCAAAATCCCAAAATCAATTCCATAATCCATATGCGCTGCCAGCGCTGGACCACAGGGTCCACGGGCGGAACTCAACCACGGCGTCCCCGCCCCCCGGACGTCGATCGACCGCGTCCACTGCGCTCGCTGGCTCGACCGTGTCCCTGCCGTCCATCCGCTCGTTCACGACATCCACCGCTTCCATGGCACTTCATCAAGGAGACCATGGCAACAACCTGCTTTTCACCTGGATATCTTCTCTCTGCCGCGTTTTCTGTGAAGCCGTAGCCGTCCGGCGGCGCACAGGGAAACTCATATGCTGCGGGGATTGAGACCGGGGGGGGGGGGGGGGGGGGGGGGGGGGAGAGGGTATGTTGTCTTCGTTAATAAGCCAGAAACTCATAGAAACCGAACTCAAAACGTTTCCTGTATTGGAAAACGAACAGAAAACCAGTAATCGCACGGAATCGACGGAGGAGAGACGAGGGGACACGGACTCGACCGAGAGGCGAGCGGGGGTCGACGTACCAAGTATCCGACACCTAATAGCCGATCGAACAGACGAAACCCTAACTAACCCAGAATCAAACACGTGCTCCCGTCGATCTATGCCTCGTTCCGTCATCGTTCGGCGGCCACCGCCGCCGCCGGATCAAGCCCCAGCTATCCTGACTGGGTCCTCCTCGATACCGTAGTGCGCGGTGCTAACTACGATTGGGAGAAGATCTCGATCGATCAGTGTTATGCTTCCTTGGCGACCACAGCCAGAACGTTGGTGGATGTCAAACGCGAGGCAGAGGTGGAGGGGGAGGTTGTGGTGGAGGTAGAGGTTTCCTTCTTATTCGTGGAGCCCCCACAAGTATCGGGCTTCATCGTCCACGTCGGGGATCACGGTTTGGGGTCTGGCGCCTGCGTCGTCAGCACGATGGGGACGCTGTTCTGCTCTCAATTATGCTGGCCAGTTGCAAGCTGAGGCATTATTTCGTGTACAAGGCTTGGGAGGGGAATCCGTCACTTGAAGTGCTGCCGCACCCACCTCCGATGAGATTCCATCCCACCAGGTTGTCGGCGTCCTCAGCCATGGCCAGGACTACGTTGTGGCCGCCATGATACCCATGCACGTCGGTACCGACCTGAAGTATGAGCTCTTCCTCTACTCGTCCAGACCAGATATGGAGCACTAAGGTGATCCAGCTCAAGTCAGATGACCCTCTGAACTGGGTCTTGCCTATTGGCATACTACCACTAAGGTGGTCACAGTCGGAGTGGATTCATTGGGGTGGGTTGATCTTTGGCGTGGTATACTTGTCTGCAATGTGCTCGATGCCAGTCCGGTGCTCCGTTTCTTGAAACTTCCTCCGCCGTTGCGCGGAAATGTGGATAACGCCCTAACGTTGCCTTGTAGGACGTTTAGGGACGTGATATGCATTGGCAATACGTTGAAGCTTGTTGAGGTGGAGTATAACCGAGGTGACTATGGTTGGAAGGCAACGACTAAGAAGAAGACTATTACAGCAGGCGATTCAAATTGGGATCTATGCCTCAAAGTAGGTGCGGTGGCATCCGTCTAACCGATAAATCTTGGGATTTGTTGTCACACAGGCTTCAGGTTAATAATGATGCACATCGACTTTCCTTGAGGAAGTTTGAGTGTTCGACTCCTACCTTGGCGTGAATGATGATAATAATATTTACATGATGCACTTGTCACCTGGAAGCAATGACAAGCACTTGGGTCTGTTTGCTGCTCTTGACATGGGAAATAAGGACATTAGGCTTGTGTCCTACTCTACGGAAAGGTTGACATATGGTCCCAACTACCGTCCATGTGATGTGTCGCGGTACTTCAAAACCACATCTCGAAAGAATTTTATTGGGGAAAATCTCAGGTCCATTGGTTTGGTGAAATTACAAGTGCTCAAGGGTATCCTTACTGCCATTCAGACACTCGTGTCATTAGCGGACAATCTGAAATCGTTGGGAAGGCCCAAGAATGTACAACTGAGGATTTGCTCCGACTCTGTCGCAATACTTGGCCTAATGGAAAGGCTATTACTTCTTACACTGGTTATGTATGCACAAGCAGCATTAAACATGATGTCGCCGCACTTCAAGACATTATTCGCCACCTGGGTTCAAAGACTTCGCTAGTTATTGAGAAGGAAGAGTATGACATGGTCAACAACATGGAGACCAAAATATCGCATGTCATAGCATTGGCACGCAGTCTTGTTAAATAATTGCTCCCGAAAAGATTGGGTGATACACGTTATTCTCTCCAATTTGTGGAACGAACTCTTGACCTGACAGTGCTGCCGCTGATACAGAACTTGAGGCCCAATCTGGATGATGTGTTTTTAAGCTATCAGCTGAATTGTCGTACTAGCGGAAAGCAAGGTTTCAAGCTTAGCAGCTGGATTATGCACTTCATTTTCAAGACGTGTATATTTGTGAAACGGGTAGTATAAGATTCTGTGAGCGCTGCTCATGTTTAGACCAATGTTTTGCTCCCTGTGATAGATGTCGTTCTATCGACCAAAGATAACTGTAACACAAATGCCTCTAGAACAAGGATCATGCATTGAGATGAAAACCACGCTACTCACGTAATGGTGTCATGTGGAGCAACAGAATTTGACATAAACTTCTCTTCCATTATCACTCATGAAGTTACAGACCAGTAACCTGTTCCATTCTACAGAACGGAACCCATTTGCTAGAATGTGACAGAGTTTGACACAAACTCGCTGAATTATCACTCTTGAGAATAAATACAGTTCACAAATCAATTCCAGCTTACAGAGTTTGTTCAACAAAACACCGCACGTAAATTGCACACATACAATTGATCAAGTGACAAGACAAATGGTCTCGTCGGGGATGAAGAAGGGGAACACAAACCCTAGCGAAAGCTGGAGGGGAACAGCGAGGCGGCCGTCGAGGTCGGGGTTGGCGCCGCAGCGCCGCTGGACACGGTCGCAGGGGAGACCATAGGAGGAGCGGCGGAGGAGAGCTCGCGGACGAGGGCGGCGAGGGCCTCCGGGTTGGCGCCGCGGTCGCAGAGCGCCATGAGCAGCGAGAGGCTGTGGCGGTCCAGGCCGGTGTCCAGGATCTGGGACATCTGGAATGCGAGCTCCAGCGACTCCTTCGCTTGCCTCGCCGCCGCCCCCACCGAAGCCTCCATCCCCATCTCCCGCCGGCGCTGTCGTCGTCGCTTCTCCTTCCGGTGTGCGGTAGTAGCGCTGGGCCGAGTGCTCGCGCGCAGAGATGGGCCGGGGCCAGCCTCTGCCACTTCCACCTTCCCCGATGTTTGCTCCCGTAGTATTTTTTTAACAAGACAAAAAGAACTTGTCATTTTCATTAACTGACCAAAAGAGTTAGCCGGTTAATTAACAAGGAAACTAGCCAAAACTAATATCCGATCGTCATGGAACACGGCCGGCTTGAGAGCACACACAACCAACCTGGTTACAAACACAAATTGTACACGCATTGCCGTGTTAGACGGTCTAGGTTTCCTTGTTGTATACGTGTACGTATTGTAATCCGTATGTAATTGTTGGTCCTATTTATAATAAAGATATGTGAAGGTTTTGCCCCACGCAACCCTAAATCAAACTTGGTATCAGAGCCTCGTCCTGCCCGCCGCCGCCGCCTCGAAACCGATCGCCGCCTCCATGGCCCTCGTCAACCATGACGACGCTGGGAGCGCCTCCCGTAGCCTCCGCGCCGTCTTCCCTCGCTCCCGCCGTCACCCCCATTGGCGTACGCCTCGAGGGCGCAAACTTCCCTCTATGGCGCATGCTCGCCTTCACCAACCTCTCCGGCGCCTCTCTTCACGGCTACCTCGACGGCTCCACGAAAGCTCCGCGGAAACGATCCTAGAAGGAACGGGTACCGCCGCTCGCACCGTTCCCAACCCCGAGTATCTCCGGTGGTGGACGCAGGATCAGAAGGTCCTCGGGTTGCTCGTCTCCTCCATGGCGGAGGGGATCGCTATGCAGCTTATCAACTGCAAGACTGCGGCTGCGGCTGCGGCTGCGCGTGGGCTGCCATCCACGCCATGTACAGCGCGCAGAACGCTGCCGGGATCCGGCACACGCGACGCCAAATCCAGGCGTTGAGGAAGAACGACATGACGGCAAGCGAGTATATGAACAAGGTGCGGGCTTTGGCCGACACCATGGCCGCTGCCGGGTCGCCGCTGCGCGATGACGAGGTCATCGACTACATGCTCACCGGTCTGGGGTCGGCCTACAACCCCATCGCCGCCTCCCTCTCGGTTGTGGCAGCCCCGGTGAGTGTTCCTGCGTTTTATTCCATGGTCCTGAACTATGAAGCGCTTCAGTTGTCGCAGCAAGCTGAAACCGAGGAGTGGTCCTCTTCGGCTAACGCCGCATCACGCCGGTCTACACCAACAATCCCGGCCGCATGCATGACAACGGGCACCCGAACGGTGGCCCGAGTGGTGGTCGCCCGCTGGCGGGAACTCTCCGCACGGCCAGGGGCAGGGCGGCAACGGCCGCAATGGAGGTGGAGGCGGCAATGGCCGCAACGGAGGTGGAGGCGGCAACGGCCGCAAGTGGCGCCCTAAGTGCCAACTCTGCAAGAACTGGGGGCATGAGGCAACTGCCTGCCGCAAGTTCTTGGATCGATATCGCAATTCCAACCCCTCCGGCAACATGGCATCCACTCCTCCAGCGATCAACCTCACTGGCACATGGACACTGGAGCTACGGATCACCTGACGAGTGATTGGAACGACTCCACGTCTACGAGCGCTATGGCGGGAAGGATCACGTGCAAGTGGCTAATGGTGCAGGTTTGTCTATTTCGCATATTGGTCATTCGCATTTAGCCGGTTCATCTCTTCGTTTGAACAATGTCCTTCATGTTCCGCGCATTAGCAAGCATCTCTTGTCAGTATATCGTCTTGTCTCCGATAATGATGTTTTCGTTGAATTTCATCGTGATTTCTTCCTTGTTAAGGACAAGGCCACGCGGAGAACTCTTCTTCAAGGCAGTAGTTGTGGTGGGCTCTACCCCGTTCCTTTCCATCGGGCATCGTCTTCGTCATCTCGCCATGCGTCATCCAGCATCACCACGTCGTCCCGGTGGCATCAGCGTCTTGGTCATCCCGCGAATAATGTAGTTCAGTCTATAGTCAAACAAAACAATCTTAAGTGTTCTTCAGACAATCAGTCTTTAGTTTGTGATGCCTGTCAGTGTGCTAAAAGTCGTCAATTATCGTATCATGCCTCTCATCGTGTTTCTACTATGCCACTTGAATTAATTCATTCCGATGTTTGGGGCCCGGCTATTTCCTCTTCCGGGGGATATAAGTACTATGTTAGTTTTATTGACGACTACTCCCGTTTTTGTTGGATTTATCTTCTCAAGCACAAATCTGATGTTGAGCAAGTTTTCTATGCCTTTCAGGCTCATGTTGAGCGTCTTTTGAACACCAAGATTAAAACCGTCCAGTCGGATTGGGGCGGCGAGTACCATAAGCTGCATCGCTATTTTCAGCATACGGGCATATCCCATCGTGTGTCTTGTCCTCACACCTCTCAGCAGAACGGCATTGCTGAACGCAAACATCGACATTTGGTCGAAACAGGTCTTGCTCTACTCGCTCATTCGTCCCTTCCATTACGGTTTTGGGATGAAGCTTTTCTCACCGCCTGCTATCTTATTAACCGGATGCCTACTCCTGTTCTTAGTAATGACACACCCCTTCATCGGCTTCTCAAGGTGGAACCGAATTACTCGTTCCTACGAACGTTTGGCTGCGCGTGCTGGCCTAGCTTGCGTAAATACAACACACATAAGTTGGCTTTCCGTTCTAAAATGTGTGTTTTCTTAGGCTACAGTCCTATGCATAAGGGGTATAAGTGTTTAGACCGCACCATGGACGCATTTATATATCTCGCGATGTCATCTTCGATGAATCTGTTTTCCCTTACTCCACTCCCGGTGTCACCGTTGATGTGTCCACTCTTGAGAAAGCTATCTCTTTTCCATCGGATGAACCGGCTACGGATGTACCTAGGCGAAATTACGACCTGTCTTATTTGTCCACTGACCTGCCTGCCCAAAGCGATGTTCCATCTGTGCAGGATCTCACGTCGCTGATCGACGTGCATGGCCAGGCTGCGGCCGACGTGCATGCGCGCACGGACCCCGCTGCACCAGCCTCGTCTTCGTCCGATGGGCCACCATCGCCAGGCCCAGCTTCGCCTGGTGGGCCGGCCTCGCCCTCGTCGCCTCAGCTCGCGTCGCCACTCGCCGGGACACCTCGGACGTCCCCGGCCGCGTCGCCCTCGGCTGATGCTTCGCCGTCGTCGCCCTCGGCTGATGCTTCGCCGTCGCCTGCGCCGCCACCTGTGCCTGCCCACACGATGGTCACCCGATTGCGTGATGGTACTCGTCGTCCACTGCGGCCCACTGATGGGACAGTGCGTTATGATCCTCGACGGCGCGCCTTCTTTGCGGTAACTCCTACGTCACATCGTGATGCTCTTCGGGAGCCTGCCTGGCATCGGGCGATGTCTGATGAGTTCACTGCTCTTCGTCAGACCAATACTTGGGTTCTAGTTCCTCGGCCGCCTGGAGTCAATATCGTTGGCAGCAAATGGGTGTTTAAGACCAAGCAACGTCCTGATGGTTCCGTTGACAAGTACAAGGCTCGTTTGGTTGCTCGAGGGTTCACTCAGCAACACGGCATTGACTATGGTGAGACGTTCAGTCCGGTTGTGAAGCCAGCCACAGTTCGTCTCGTGCTCTCTCTTGCGGTCTCTCGTGGATGGACTCTTCGGCAGATTGATGTCAGCAATGCTTTCCTCCATGGTTTCTTATCTGAGGATGTCTATATGCAGCAACCACCTGGCTTTGAGGATGATCGGTACCCCTCTTATGTGTGCAAGCTGCAGCGAGCTCTCTATGGTCTCAAACAGTCTCCTCGTGCCTGGTACGCTCGGTTGAGTTCTCTGCTTTCACAGCTTGGCTTTGTCGCGTCCAAAGCAGATACGTCTTTGTTCATCTTCTCTCGCGATGGAGTTCAGATTTTTATGCTCGTCTATGTTGATGACATCGTGATTGCCGGTTCGAGTCCAGGAGCAGTTGAGTCTTGTTCGCTCTCTCTCTGAGAAGTTTCCGATTAAAGATCTCGGGCCTCTTGCGTATTTTCTTGGTCTAGAAGCGTCCTGCAATTCAGGGGGCATGGTTCTCACTCAGCGCAAGTATGCACTTGATCTTCTTCACAGAGTAAGCATGGAGAATTGTAAGTCCACTCTACACCGCTAGCCACCACCGATCGCCTTACGCGAGGCAGGGATACTTTTGGGTACTGATGATGCTTTCCGGTACCGAAGTGTTGTGGGAGGTTTGCAATACTTGACACTTACCCGTCCTGATTTGTCCTTTGCTGTGAACAAAGTATGTCAGTTTCTGTCGCAGCCCACTGATGTTCATTGGGAAGCAGTTAAGCGAATCTTGCGATATGTCAAAGGGACACTGGATACAGGACTGCAGTTTCGTAAGTCATCTCTCACCGGTGTTAGCATTTTCACCGATGCCGATTGGGCTGGATGCCCTGATGATCGTCGCTCCACGAGCGGATTTGCTGTGTTTGTTGGTCCGAACCTCATTTCGTGGAGTTCGAAGAAAAGCCTACAGTCTCGAGATCTAGTACCGAGGCAGAATACAAGGCATTGGCAAATGGAGCTGCTGAAGCTATATGGGTGGAATCCTTACTCCAGGAGCTTGGAGTTTCTCAGCAGCGCACCCCCATTCTATGGTGTGATAATCTTGGGGCTACATATCTGACGGCTAATCCAGTCTTTCATGCACGGACGAAGCACATTGAGATTGATTTTCATTTTGTGCGAGAGCGCGTTGCTTCTGGATGTCTTGATGTCAGATTTATCTCTACTAATGACCAACTAGCTGATGTGTTCACTAAACCAGCCACTCGACAGATGCTAGACCGATTTCTGTCCAATCTGAATCTTGTATGTAATAGACGTTCAGATTGAGGGGGAGTGTTAGACGGTCTAGGTTTCCTTGTTGTATACGTGTACGTATTGTAATCCGTATGTAATTGTTGGTCCTATATATAATAGAGATATGTGGAGGCTTTGCCCCACGCAACCCTAAATCAAACTCGCCGAAGCGAAGGTCGTCGTCTAGTTTGCCCACCGACGCCATCGTCATCACTCTTCGACAAGCGAGCGACTTCGGATTTCATCGAAGAAAGATCACCTATAAAGACTTCTCTATATCGTCCTGTGAAGCCCGTGTCAACCCACCCAAACAGTTTACTCTTTGCGCAAAAAACTGGCAGTTTTGATTCTGATGACAAGCTTCGAGCAGATGATATGCAATACCCGCACCGAAGAAGATCTTCACGACCGGACCTCCCTTTGCATGTCATCCTCTCCAATCGAACGACGCCACAATAGTTCCTGACTTCGCGGCAGGGGAAGTCCAACATGAAGACACGTCTGACACGCCTGTATAATAAGCTAGCTACAATATCTTGCTGCGACGAAACCATCACTTGTTGGCAGAATTGTTGCCTCGCAAGCTGCTTCGTGGAACCCCCACATCGCCTATTGGCAACTCTCAATCGGGATGTCGTGCATGTCTAGCTCTGGGAAGCTTATACGGACTTGGTGATCTTCAGTTGGTGCCCTAAAGAGGGGAATGGTGTGGGAGACGCACGCGCCGCCCGAGCCTGAGTCAGGCACCCCACTTCACCTCAAGAACATGACGACAACGCTGCCACCAGGCCCGGTACCACTGCACCATGCCACTAGATCATCCCGCCACTATCCCGCGCCGATAGCATCCGCCTCCCGAGCCGTCGTCCTGCCACCATCAAGAGAGAGCATTCAGCTCGCTTGCCGCACCCGCCAGAGAAACGCACAAGGGTCTCATCCTCCCCTTCCTCTACATCCACAAAGCTTTCCCCGGTGGAGGGCGACCCGAGAGGACGCATCGATTTTTTCTAGCTTACTGTGTGTAACCTCATGAGAGGAGCATTGGTTACAAAAAAGGTTCCCATTCCTATACATGCAGCTTCCTTGTAGAAGTGTGAAAATGGACAAAATTGGCTCTTCTATGAAACTTTACACCAAAATGAACCAGATTTGTTTTCCCCTTCAAATCTGACCTTTTTCGCATGACCCATGGGGTAGGGCGATGCTATGAATGACGGCGGAAGTCGCTGTAAAACTACTCATAATGGGAGTAACATAGGTGGTAACATGCATGTCACTTAAGATAAAATGATTTGTCATCTTATTAAG